>CABHPH010155266.1:9729-29826 GCA_902168325.1 Peromyscus nudipes | reverse complement strand
AAGTTTATTAGCATACACAATATTTTGGGGAACACAATACCACCACAGACTTCTGTCAGAAGTATTGGAACTGGTAAAGATCAAGGACTCGTACTGCCAGTAGAGGCTGTTAGAGGGCTCCTCATACTTTCTCCACTCTGGAGTACACACATGAGGAGTCGAGAGCTCTATTGATACTCTTGCACTCCTTCACTTGAGGAATAATTAACCTTTATGGCTGGAATATAAGTAGGAAGATAATTAAGTGACCTTGAATCTTTTCTAGATCCATGCACAACAGCCAATGTTTTCTGAAATAATCTACTGTCTTCATCAGTAAAATAGAGGCTAAGGCACCTTTTGGATTTTAAAGCTTCCCAGAAAACTCTATCCTTTCTGGAGAGTAACTCTGAATTTCTCAGCCTCCTTGAATTCAGGATTTATGCCAATAGATTATGTGCCATGTCAAGATATGATGCGTGAAAGTGTCCACACCAATCCATGTTCTTCTCTTTCTCTCAGCTAGAGGATAATAATGGCCATCAGCATCAGCATCTTCATGCTTCCCAGTCACAATAGTCCATTGTTAAAAAGGGATAAACTTTTGACTCTTGTGTTAGTTGAGTCTGTCTACAATAACAAAATACCAAGAGCATGTGCCTAAACAGCAAATATTTATTTCTTTGGAGGCTGGAAGTCCCAGACCAAGAGATGGAGGTACTTAGCTCTAGTGAAAGTTCTCTTCCTGGCTTGTAGATAACCAACATCTTTTTGTGGCCTCGCATGCAGGAGAGAGAGAAAGCTTTGGTCTCTTCATGAATGACAGTCAAATCTCACCATGTGAGTGTCACTTTCACATCCTCATCTAAACTAATTAATACCTCTCAGAGTTTCCATCTCCAAACATCACTACATTGGTGTTTAAGGCTTCAACAAGTGAATTTGGGGGAACACAAATATTAAGCTTATAACAGATGTTTATTAATAATTAATTATATTTGTGTTGATTTATTTAGTATAGTTCCATACATAATAATTACAATCAAAAGCAAATATGAATACCCATGGTTGCAGTCTATATTCCACAGAGAAGTTCTTGTGAAATTTGGCCTGGAAAACATGATTTATCTTAAGGATGCTTAGTAAAAAGAGCTTGCCTGTGGGAAGTTGCTGAGGAGGGGTGTAAGAGATGAGGAAGCATGGAGAACAGAACCTCAGTGGACTTTCCCAAACAGCTGCAAGAATAAAAGCATGCTTACCTCAGTAGTAATATCAGGAGCAGAGCAGAGTAACAGAACATTTTGCAAGAATGGGCTCCTTCTGACCTCTCAACTCAGCCCAAGGGAAGCTCCCCTAGTTGAGCAAGCCATGCATGCCTTTTCTCCTAGGGAAGGTAATGGAACCCTTCAAATGTTCCTTAGGTTCATTCTCCTTTGTCATTGCAAGATGTAGGGAGAAAACTTACTTGCAGTAGTTGCCAACATTTTTTTTCCAAAACACAATATTAAGATTTAATCTGCTCTAGCATATAGTAGAACAAAGCTGGGCATCAGGCCATCTGCATGTCAGAATGCTAGTCCTACACAAAAAGAGGCCTCTTTTCTATCCATGATTCATAAATTTCTTCTCAAAATTATGTCCCCATATATCCAATTCTGCCATCTGAACTTGGACAAAATATAGTCTCACTTTGCCTTATTCTGTTTCTGGATCCATGCCTAATATCCATCCTAGACTATGCTTCAGAGTCTCTGTGCTGACTAGTGCTTGACACGAGCTAGTTATCTGAAAGGAGGGAACCTCAATTGAGAAAATGCCTCAATAATATTTGGCTGTAAGACATTTTCTTTTTCTCTTTTCTTTTTTTCTTTTTTTGGAAGTTCATTTAGTTTTTATTATTTTTAACATAATTTTTTCATTGATTCCTTGGGAATTTCACATCATGCACTCCAACCCCAATCATTTCCCCGTCCCTTCATGTCTGCCATAAACCCTTATAACCCTTGCAAAAGAAAATAAAAAACAACAACAAAAAACCCTCCACTCCTTCATCTTTCCCGCCTCTCCATCACATATTCTTTTGTCACTGTGGCCTTGGGAGCTGCAGTATACCCTTTTGCCCAAACAGTTTTACTTACAAATGTTCATTGCAATGAGTTGGTTCAAGGCCTCTGGTTTCTGGTACACCATCAATACTGGACCCTTGTGTATGTGTACCACATTTTCTTAATCCATTCTTCAGTTGACGGGCAACTAGGTTGTTTCCAGGTTCTGGCTATTACAAATAGTGCTGCTATGAACATAGTTGAGCAGAGGAAAACAATGCCAGCATGAATTTTGCAGGCAAATGGATGGAACTAGAAAATATCATCCTGAGTAAGGCAACCCAAACCCAGAAGGACAAACATGGTATGTACTCACTCATAAGTGGATACTAGATATAAAGCAAAGAACAATCAGACTGCAACCCACAGAACCAGGGAGGCTACATAGCAGGGGGGACCCTAGGATGACTGTGGCTTATAATAAGTTTTGGTTTTACTCAATCACTGGGCAAGCCTCAATGAAACATTTCACTATTAGGATAAGAATTTATACTGTAATCAAGCTGATAATAGAAAAATAAATAAATAAATAAATAAATGAGAAAAAAGCAAATGCAGCATAAACAAAAACGAACAAACAAAAATACTGGACTCTCATCAAAACTTCTCTCATATAATCTGCTGTTACCCCAAGTCATAGAAATCCTGAGGCTATGGTTCCACAGGACCAGTCCCTTCATGTGCTCCAGCAGGTCATAGCTCCAGATGTGGGCCTGCGTGGTAGCTGAGTTGGTCAGTCCAGACCTCTACTGGGACAGGCCCCCTGAGACGAGGGTCAGGGCCAGCTCCCCCATATGCATGGTGTGGGGTGGGATCAACTCTCCCATTGTGGCTGGTGGCGGGGGTGGGGGGGAGGAGGAATGCAGTTCTCCTGGGAGGTGGCCAGCAAGGATCAAGACTAGTTCTCCAGTGCCCAGACCACTGGGATCAGCTCCTCCATGGTCTTCAGTGGTAACACAGGCTATGGACATCAATACAGACCCTGGCTGCTGTAAGACCACAGACCCAGATATGTCCTTCTGCCTCAGTTTGGCCCTTGGCTGCAGCATAGGCCTGGACACTCCATGGCCCCACATGGCAGCATAGGCATCCTATATCAGCCTGTTCCTCACTGCCATAGTGTCTTCAGTTCTACTTCTCTCCACAGTGTATGAACCATTCCACTTCTCCTTCTCTCCCATTTCTCCTCCACAAACTTGTTCATCATAGTGGTGCCTGCCTGTTCTTGCAGGGGGGCACTGGGCTGGTTTATAGCTCTCTAAGTCATTTTCTTAATTAGCGATTAATGGGGGATGGCTCAGCTCTTTGTGCATGATGCCAACCCTGGCCTGGTGGTTCTGAGTTCTACAAGAAGGTAGCTGAGCAAGCCAGTAAGCAGCACTCCTCCATGACTTCTGCATCAGCTCCTGCCTCTAAGTTTCTGCCTTGTTAGAGTTCCTGTCTTGACTTCCTTCAATGAATGGAAGTATAAGGCAAATAAACACTTTCCTCCCCAACATGTCCTTTGTTCATGGTGTTTCATTGCAGCAATAGAAACCATAACTGCGACAGGTTGGTACCAGGATTCTATGGTATTGCTGTTGTAACAGACCTGACCATATTTGGGGAACATTGTTGAAGAACTTCAGAACTTTGGGCTAGAAAAGCTATTGACTGTTGAAATCTCAGTGGAATGTTCTTTAGGAGCCTGGAAGATAATGGTGAGAGCAGTGCAGAAGATGGAGGCCTGGCTGGTGAAGTTTCGGAGGGAAATTTAAAGACTCTATCAGGGCCATTCACTGCTTTGAATTAAGATTCTGTCATTCTAGTCATCTGGGGCTGAAGAGTCAGCCAACTAACAAAAGAGCAGCTCCATTGAAGTGAAACCTTTGCGTTACTAGGACAATTGATGCTGGTTAGCTGGAGCTAAGAGATTGGCAGTGGTTAAGAAGAGACCGGCATCACTGAAGTGATATCTTCTGGGAAGTGTTTCCTTAAGGTCAACGCACACTGAAGCTGTTTTCTGGAACTGGCTGAGATTGTCTCTTGTGCAGGCAGTTAAACTTGGTAGTATGAGAGTCACCCAGGGGGCACTGGTTTTGAAGACATGAAGAGGTCATGGAAAGCAGCTGAGGCTTGGGCCTATGAGAGGCCAAGAGAGGTCATTGGTGAAGGTGCAGCCTCAGTGGCAGTTGAAGGCCCAGGATTGAAGAGGTCATGCAGAGAAGTTGAGGCTTGGCACTTATAAAGAGAGCCTGTGAGAGGCTATTGGTGAAAGTGCAGCCCAGCTGCAGCAGAAAAACCAACATTTTGGAGACACCAGTACCATGGGATGACCACTAAGAACAGCAGCACCAGCTGAGTGGAGCCAGCCGGGGCCTAGAAGACAAGCTGTGTGCTGTAGAACACAGAGCCAGAGAAATGACCTAAGTCCCTTGAAAGAGACCAGAAGATGGTGAGTGAATCCAGATACTGGACACTGAGTTATTTATACTTTTAGACTTTGGTTTTGCTTTGATATGATTGTTACTATATCCTGGTGATGGGAGAATGTCCAAACAGATAGAAAGGAAGAGAAAAGAGAGGCAAAGGAGATGCTGCTAGCCGCTGCCAGGAGAAGCAAGATGTAAAGGTAAGCCACGAGCCATGTGGCAAAGTATAGATTTAGAGAAATGGGTTAATTTAAGATATGAGAGTTATCTAGCAAGAAGCCTCCCATGGCCACAGTTTAAAAATAATATAAGCCTGTGTGTCTTTATTTAGGTCTGAGCAGCTGTGGACCAGGCAGGACACAAGAAAACTTTCAGCTACATACTGGTTCTTCCCTCTTGAAGTAAGAATTTAATTTATTTATTTTTTTTTATTTCATTGGAGCCCACAATTAAGAGACTTTGAATTTTAAAAAGACTTTAGATTTTTAAAGGAATTGGATATTTTAAAGACTGGAGTTTTAATGTGTTTGAATTTGTAAATACTGTGGGGCTTTTAAAGTTATTAATAATTTTAATGTGAGATCTTGGGGCAAATAAGAAAGGAAGGGTTGTGGCTTAATAGTGGCATGTTTGTATGTCAAGTTGACAAGGGGTCAGTTGTGCTGGCTAGTCTTACATCAACTTGACACAAGCTAGAGTTGTCTGAAAGGGGGGAACATCAATTGAGAAGATGTCTCCATAATATCAAGCTTTAAGGCATTTTCTTAATGATGGGGAGGGCTCAGCCCATTGTAGGTAATGCTCACCCCGGCCTGATAGTCCCGGGTTCTATAAGAAGCTAGACTGAGCAAGCCATTAAGCAGTACTCCTCCATGGACTCTGCCTCAGCCCCTGCCTCCAGGTTCCTACCCTGCTAGAGTTCCTGTCCTGACTTCCTTCAGTGATGAACAGTGATAGGGAACTGTAAGGCAAATAAACCCTTTTCTC
The DNA here is from genome assembly GCA_902168325.1 of Peromyscus nudipes. Classification (NCBI taxonomy): domain Eukaryota; kingdom Metazoa; phylum Chordata; class Mammalia; order Rodentia; family Cricetidae; genus Peromyscus; species Peromyscus nudipes. The sequence continues at coordinate 24,344 of CABHPH010155266.1, read as the reverse complement.
CCCAACATGTCTTTTGGTCATAGTGTTTCTTTGAAGCAATAGAAACCCAAGACAGTCTTTATGCAACTGCCACACCCACCACCCTAGAAAATTCTCCTCTCACTATCCCTAACTTCTCATGTGCAAATTTGATCTCCCTGCCTTGTGCATCCCAGAGGATCTCATCTGCAACATGATAACTAACAGCCCAGCTTTCTCTAACCTATGTTTCAAAAGTCAAGGTGAGGATCCAGCAAGATGCTACATATGAGAGCATTATGAATTTCTAAAAGATGCCAATGCCCAAGACCAATGACCCGTCATCTACTGAGCAATAGAGTCACCTGGAGGGCATGTGAAAACCCACCTAGGAGTCCTTCTCTGTCTGGGATGAGAATAATTGTTCCTAATGGCTCTGAAGGGCTGCTATTGCTGCAAGATCAAGAAGCACACCCTGCAAATGTGTACCCTAGACTAAGCCCTGCCTTGAGAAAAGTGTCCATTGTTTATCACCATAGCCATCTCCTTACCGTGTTAAGCAGAATGACCATACAAGTTGCATCCCTATCTGAGATTCCAGGAGCATAAGAAACACAGACCTTGCACACTCTTGATTGGTGGGTGAGTGGTAAGCTGAGGAACCCTGATGAAAGCTGAGCATCAAAGTGGAGGAACTGCACAGGTGACACTACAACAGCCCTCCAAACAAAGGGGAAGGGGATATGAATCAGAGCAGGCAAATCTGAGAAACAATATTATGACAGGCCATCGCAAACCCATGGGTAGCTCAGCTCTCCCCTATGACAGGCTCTGTTATCCACAGGAACAAAAGCATACCATGTGCTCCCTGTAAGCCTGCAGGGAATATGTCATCCCTGATCTCCTGACAGGCTAATGGGAGTTTTCCCTTTCTGTAGTGAGGAAACCATCCTCCTTGATGTCTTTCAGAGTGTGGCTGTGGCTGATAACAACATAATTTCCCTCAGAAAATGTACTGTCCCCCTCCCTCTCACTCACTTTGCAATTTTCTCTAAAGGATGGTGTGGTGAATAACATCGTCTACAATATTGCTTTAGTGGATGGGCACAAACTACTAAATGAAGGTCCAGGTCCAGCTTTTCAATGGCTAAGTCACCTACCCTCGTGTGGGACACTGTGATCCTTAGTGAGGAGCAAACACGGGAGGCCTTGTTCACCTTAATCTGGGAGATCAGTACTCTCCCCTCCCAATTGTGGGAAACCTCTGGGGCTGCAACTCCACACCTGTAGGTCAGCTGATGGCAGTATCTGTCTACAGAATTTCCGTGGGAAAGAGAAATGTGCCGAACCATTCATGCTTGCAGCCTCTCCTGAGGATGTGACCACTCCCTGGCTGGTCACAGAACAGTCTGGGCTCCTCAGATATGCAAGTGACTCATTTTCCATCCATCAGAGATGAGACTTAAATAAATAAAAAGGTACTTCATGGGGCGGCTGGGCCTAATGATAAGCAATTATGGGAAACCAAATGAAGGCAGTGCTTTGTGCGGGGCCTGTGAAATTGGTTAAGCAAAAAGAATAATAGCCCGTTTCGGTGATTCATCCCTTTGCTCATTTCAGAGGGAGCATTATCTCAGCTAAGTGATGCAATTAATATGAAAATGAGGGAATCATTGTTTAAGGAGATGAGGGGAGAGTAGGGAGGGGGCTAGATGCCACAATGGGAAAGAATAAGAGCCACTGAGATGGAAATTTGCATAGGTCAGTGACAATGTGACGCCTTTAGCACACATTCAAAGCTTAGCTTGCATTGTAACACATCGTCATTAAATTCTCATTATAGTGACCTATGTCCAACACAATTCAATTTTTCAGAATATTAATGATAAAAAGTTAATTATACTAAGGTGAAAACCTTTTGTACTGGGCCCTAAAACAAAACACAGAGAGGGCACTCTGAGTTCCTTCAGGAATCTGTAGGTTGAGCCAGGGAGGCTTAATTCACTGTTTTATTAACCATCATATGATCTGTAAGTTGGTGTGTGTGTGTGTGTGTGTGTGTGTGTGTGTGTGTCCTTTGCAGGTCTTTTGTAACAAAGTCAAGGGTGATAAATAGAGTACTTGTCTCTACTCATCATGTATCTTCCTTTCTCTGTTGGTATATTTCATTCAGTAGTTTCCAGCTCATGTGCTATTACCAACTGACATTCTTGGACAAAGAGAAGTAAGAGACCAGAGAACTTAGAGTGAATGACAAAAAGACCAGGGGGGTGGTCATCTTTTAGGCTGGATTCTGGTGGCATGGATGTCTTCAGTTCACCTGGTACCCTGGGCATATCATTTCATATCCACAAGACTCTGAGCAGAGAGGAACAGAGGATAGAAACCGTATTTCACAGCAGAAAATTCCATCTAGCTTCTGTGTGTTCTTAGCTCTGTGTCCTTGAGCCAGTGGCCAAACCTCTTGGAACTTCAGCATCTTCATGGATAAAGAAAGGGTGACGTAATTTTTCTGACAAGAAGCTGTAGTGAATATTCTACCTCAGCTATAGCCAAAGTTTTATCCCAAGCTGAGGGACAATGAAGGCTTGTCATCCTCTTCATTGCTATGGGGTCAGAACCTCACTTCACCCACACAGGGAACACAATGAGTGTCAATTACCCTCTCAAACTGGGTTTTCCTTTTACCCTTCTTAAGACAAAAAGGTAATATGGCCAAACATGTATCAGAGAGAGCGAGCTCAAACTCTAGATCTCTATCTATCGGGTCCCTTCCCTTGGAGCTCAGGGAATCTGACCAAATTGGGGAAGAAGGCTTGTAAGAACCAGAAGGGTGAGGACACCATGAGAACATGGCCCGCAGAATCAACTAACTAGGGCTCAAAGGGGTCCGTGGAGAATGAAGTGGCAGTTACGGAGCCTGAATGGGCTATGCCCAGGTCCTCTGCATATAAGTGCTATGGTTGTTAGCTTGGGATTTTTGTGGGACTTGTAAGAGTGGGAGTATCTCTGACTCTTTTCCCTGTACCTGGGACCCTTTTCCTCCTACTCCGTTGTCTTACCCAGCCCTGAAATGAGGGTTTATGCCTAGTACTATGATATCTTCTTGTGCTGTGTTGGGTTGATATCCCTGGGAGGCCTCCTTTTTTCTGAAGGGAAAGACAGGAGGGGAAAGGAGGGGCTGGGAGAAGCAGAAGGAGTGGAAACTGCAGTCGGGATGTACTGTATAAGAGAAGAATAAATAAAAAAATAAAATTAAATAACTAAGAGTGTAAACAGGGAGGGCTAGATCTTCATAACAGGAAAGTAACAAAGATTCCTGTCTCTTGCCACATAACCCAACAGTGGAAAAAAAATCTTAAAATAAGGAGTGGGAAGTTGAGGGATCACTCATGCTAGTACCAGGACTGTGAGAAGTAAGAAAAGGTGACTGACTAGATTCCTTAGAAGTGGTGGGGGAGGGGAGACAGCAACCCGCAGTAAACATGTCTAGCCAACCGCCATTAGGAAGACACGGATAGCACCTCAGCCCGCTCGGGTGGGATAGGGACGCAGTAGCACTCCGAATAATATAAGAGACACTAATACTGAGAGTAAAAGCAGCTGTGGGCTTTGATTTCTGAGCTGTTTATAGTGCAAACAACCTTCCTTGTCACTTGTGTTACATACATAAAGCAAGGGATACTGCTTCTTCAGTAGAAGCAGGAAAACTCAACTATAATAAGTACTCCAAACGTGGCACTAGGTAGCCATGGAGGCCAGGCAGTGGCGGCACACACCTTAAATTCCAGCACTAGGGAGGAAGCAGGAAGACCAGGAGTCCAAGGCCACCCTGAGCTACATCAGAATGAGCCAGTGTAAAAGAGAAACAAAGTCTTGGGCCGTGGTGGCTCACACCTTTGATCCCAGCACTTGGGATCTCATGCCTTTGATCCAAGCACATGGGAGGCTCATGTCTTTAATCCCAGCACTAGGGAGGTGGAGACAGGATTATAAAGTGGGTGGAGACAGGATCTCAAACCCCCATTCAGTCTGAGGATTCGGATTTGGAGAGACTAATTAGGTTCACACTTTACCTGCCTCTGTGGTGGAGAATTTAACATCTGGAAGTTACATGGTCAACAGACTGTACTCTGCATACACTGGATTTCATAAAGTAGACAACACCAGGTTTGGATGCCAGAAAAAAAATGCCAGCATCTCAGTAACAAATCAAAGAGAGAAGGCAGAATGAGAAACCAGAGTGTGTGTGTGTGTGGGGGGGGGGTGTCTATATAGAAAGAAGTTATGTTCATCATTGCTTATTAAAGCAATGGGGAGGAGGCTATTTGAAGGTAAAAGGGATGTACAGACATGATGGCAATATAAAAACAACAGACAAGAAACCACAATGGTAGGGTAACAAAGGTAGAGCAGTCAAATGGGAAAGAAGATTGAAATCTGGATGCCACTTACATACTTCCTGCTGTAACACAAAGTACTCCTGAATCCATCTGTAAGCCTCAGGACTGTAAGCCACAGTATCCCTTTTGGTATGAATCTTCAACTAGCTTGACTTACTTTATTGATCAAAACATTCTTAAAGACAGGTATTCCAGGCCAACGGCTCCTAGGCATGGGTTAGCATACAAATGACCTAAAGTCCATGTGTCATACCAGACCAAAACTTTGGAATTAGAGCTAGCAATTGGTACTTTCAACAAACAGTCTAGATCAATCTAGCAGGTCACACAGCAAAATGCTTGAAGGGACAGCAGCTTGGAGAACACTCTTCTACAGATCCCAAAATGTCCTACTTTCTTGTGAGTATTAAATATAGATCAGTGCTTTATCACTTTCCTAAAACACTGGCTTGTTTACTAACAAACTCATTCATTAAATGTATTTACTAAGTATATAAAATAACATGAAGAATGAGGTTGGGTTCCTGGCATTTCCCAAAGAACTGAGTGTGTTAGGTGGCTCAGGCCTGGATGCCAGGAGTGGAGTGAGATCAAGTTCCATAAGGGTGCACAGCATTGAGTATGGGGTATTTGAGTTTGAGTTCCACGATCATAAAAGACGTGGCCTTTGAACTAAGCCCTCAAAGGATGTACAGTATTCAACAAGAAACATTGTCCTTGCTAAAGAACAGCACAAACACATGGAGAACATAGAAGGCAGTTCCAGCTGATGACACAGGGCACATCATCCGGGGCAGACTATTGAAGGCCTTGAGCATCTTGCATGGACATTGGCCTATTGTTGGTAGACTATGTGGAGACATTGGATATGTGGAAAGATGAAAGTGGACAGGAGTTAGCCTTATTCTAAGAAGATGAATCTCCAAAATAAACCAAAAATGAAAGAGGCAGCTTAGGGCTGGGGTGTGTGCTAGGAAAATAGAGCAAACAGATCTGAAAAGACTTCCTGCAAAATTAGAAAGGAAAGAACAAGTTAGCCCTCTAGGAAGGCCAACTTAAACCAGCTCCAGCTTGTATCACTGGTGCAGGCTCAGAGATGCGTCCAAGTGTTGCAAAGTAATCTATGGCTCATTGTGATGCTAAAACCCACAGTCCTAAGTAGAGATTTGAGATGCTAATGAGAGATACAACAAATGAAGTGGTGTAAATGCATCAGACAAATGCAAAAAGTAGACACTATTCAAACAAACTCCAAATCTCCTTGCTAAGGTAAAGTAAAAGTCTCTACCCTGCAACCCTGAGCAGCTAAATTTTGTCTGTGCTTGGGCTCCCTTCCTCCCTTGGAAGTGAATTTTCTCCTGGTAAAAACCATCTCTGCTTCTACTTCAACTGTTTCTCTTTTCAATTCTTCATTCAGGAACACAAGAACCTAGGGCCCTTCCAATGGCATCCCCTGAACTCCAATATACACCAATATCAGAGACACCGTTTAACTGACTCCTGAAATGGTCTAAGTAAGAATGAGCAACTGCTTTCAGGCTGGAAAGGAATCAATATAACGACTCTCATCTCAAGTTTGTCACTTAGTAAACACATGTCCTTGAACAAAGCAATTCATGTCCGAGTCTCAGTTTTCTTCCCGGTCAAATGACATTAATGTGCCCACTAATAAGTCTCCCCAGGATTATTATAGCACAGGTCATCAGAGCAATGCTTCAGAAGGGCCATTATGAGGTTGACAAGGTCTCTTCCTAAGAAAGGGAAGGAAATAGAAGACAATCTGCAGATCAGTGACTCTGGGGGCAGGTAGGGGGGGAAGCTACCCTCACCTTCTCTGAAGCCTTTTCCAATTTCAGATGTTCAAAGCTCTCATTATGTCTGGCATACAATTCAAAAAACCTTAAATCAACTGCCCATCTCTATTTTTGTCATCTTAGGCAATAAGCTAACCCACAATACCAATGGGTCTTATTTCATATATTACCCACGAGTCGTGCATTCCAGCAGTAGGGTGTATTTAGAAAGTGATGTAAAAATCTGCATCTTACCCAAGGCTTGATGTCTCTAGGCAAATTAGTGAATGTTACAGATTTCCTCATAAGGAAAAGGTGACATCTTCTCTGACAGGAAGAGAGGAAGAAGTACAATATATAGATCTGTGGGGACAAGACTGGGACCATAATGCTGAAGACATATTTCACTCTTTTCCTTCAGGCAAAGGAGGCTATAGGAAGAGTCATGATTCAGCACATCAGTGGTGTATGTGAGCCCATAGGGAACTTCAGCCGTATTTCCTATAGAGTTCTCTGTAGCATGAATTTTAAAAGGTCTTATTAATAAAAACCAACCGGGAGCCAGGTATTGGGGTGAATGCTGAATGATCACAGAAACAGAACAAGTCACATCCAACCTCACCTTGTCAATTCCTCAGCTGATCCTGTTTCCTCAGACTGAAAGCCTCTGAATCCTCATCCAAATGGATCTCAGCTGAACTGCTGCTAAAACCTAAAAGCTTAAAAAGCCTCTAGTTTCTGGTCCTCATGCCTTATATACCTTTCTGCTTCCTGCCATCACTTCCTGGGATTAAAGGTGTATGTCACCATGCCTGACTGTTTCCAATGTGGCTTTGAACTCACAGAGATCCAGACATCTCTGCCTCCAAAATGCTAGGATTAAAGGCATGTGCTACCACTGCCTAAACCTGTGTTTAATATAGTGGCTGTTCTGTCCTCTGACCCCCAGATAAGTTTATTGGGGTACACAATGTATCAACCACAGTTCTCCACTTGTCTTCAGTTCATCTTTCTCCATCAACTGCTTCCAAGATCCCTGTCAAGATGCTCACACTCAAGGCCCAATCATGACTCATTTACACATGAATGTCACACAGAAACTTCAAGTTCCAAGCCCCCACCCACTCGAGCAATGACTTCTAGCTCCAAAATCTGTTTGTTCTCCTTTGTTTGCTCTCAGAAAACTGACAGTTCAGACCAGAGCTCATCTCTTCTACTCCTCACTTGCAATCCCAAAGTTGAGCCTGCTCACAGGGTGGTCTCCATTCCTGAAGCTGATATCCAATGTCCCATTATGGACCCTTGCCTACAAAGAACAAGAGGTCACCAGCATCCAGAGGTCCTGACTCACAGCCTGGAACTCCCTGCTACACTATAGAACCCCCTAACTCAGCTCATTGTAAAGAGAAAGGTCAAGCGGAACCATCCCCAAATCCAGTCATTATACTGGTAGCTGACACTCAACAGATTCATGGAGAAACCAGAAAACTGGAATGTTAATTAGTATCATTATATTCTGTGATGTGGAGATTAATTGACTTATAACTAGTTATAAGCTCACTCTCCTTTGTTCTACATAGATAATTATACTTTTTTATCTGTACAGTTGCTAAATGGTAAGATATGCTATAGTTGTGAAAGACAAGGATTTGTGCATGCCCTATGCTAAGCCATGCAATGGAAAGTGAAATTTAAAGTGGTAAAAGAATTCATGAGAAAGGAAGCACCAGCTCTCTCCTTTGTGGTTCTTACTTGGATAAGAAACCCAGACAAAGGAGAACACCATGACATCTTGCACTTTGATGCTTCCCATTGCCTCTGAGCTTCAAGGTGTGTCCGAGTGTTCTGGATCAGGTTATGAATACAAGATGGTCGAGAATCTATATCCCAACCACATGTCTGGGGTCCTAACCCTTCTTAGCTTCTCAATTTTATGTTCAGAGACTTGTCTTCAAAGAGCAAAAATTAACACCACTGTTGCCACCATCTTCAACATGCTATGTGTCCTTAACAAATGTATGAGTCCTCATTTCCAGTTTGTGCCATCAATCAAAACAGCACCTATCTCCATAGCACCGTATCTCACCCACCAAAATCACTCAGCTCCTGGGAGTTGTTCATAACATTGACTATAGTGTGATAACAAGCCAAAAGTTTCCTGAAGTCAAATATACCTACTTGACTGAGGGAAGTCCACCCAGGCCAGTTTCTACCATCTAGGCAAACTTCCTTGATTTATTTTAGGTGAGACTGAAACAATCCAGCACTTCACTGTTCACAGAGGAATAGCCTGGCCTTCTACCCCCATTAGTGACCTTTGCTCTAGTAATCACAGTGTTAGACATAAGCACACAACATACTACTTACACAGGAGACAATAGCAATGAGGAGAGGTTATCTTAACAGCTATTAGAGGAATCCCCACCCTGAAAACCTTAATTTTGTTTTTACAAGAAGATGACAGATCAGACATTTCAGATCTCAATATGCAAGTTAAAATATGATGTGTTCTGTGATTCCTTCTCAATACATGGAGGAGAAAAGGATGCCTATGAGTCCAAGCAGCTTCTCTGCTATGCTGACCAGTCTTACGTCAACTTGACACACAAGTTAGAGTCTTCTGAAAGGAGGGAACCTCAACTGAGAAGACGCCTCTGTAAGATCCAGTTGTACGGCATTTTCTGTGATTGATGAGGGTGGGGGGCTAAGTCCATTGAGGGTGTGGTTCCATCCCTGGGATGGTGGTCTTGGGTTCTACAAGAAAGTAAACTGTGCAAGCCAGTAAGCAGCACCCCTCCATGACCTCTGCATCAGCTCCTGCCTCCAGGTTCCTGCCCTGTTTGAATTCCTGTCCTGACTTCCTTGATGATGAACAGCAATATGGAAGTACAAGCCAAATAAATCCTTTCCTCCTCAACTTGCTTTTTAGTCATGGTGTCACACCACAGTAACAGAAACCCTAACTAAGACACCTACTCTCTCTTCTAACAGACTCAGGGTATCAAGTCTTATATTGAGGTCCGTGATACATATGGAGCTGAGTTTATACTTGGGGAGCCATGAGGCTCTAGTTTCATTCTCCTATTTATATCTATCCAGCTTGACCAGCACCATTTGTCAAAGATGCTCTCTTTTCTCCAGTAAGTGTTTTCAGCCTCTTTGTCAAAAATCAGGTGGCGATAGGTACATGGATTTAGATCTGGGACCTCAATTCTATTCCACTGGTCAAGGTGTCTATTTTTATGTCAGTATAATGCTGGTTTTGTTAATATAGCTCTGAAATATTACTGGAATCAGGAATGGAGATACTTCCAGGAGTGCTTTTACTGCTCATGATTGACTATTCTTGTTTTATGTGTATGTGTGTCTTTCCATGTGCATTTTAACCTTTATTTTTTCAGTTTCTCTAAAGTATTGCACTGGAATTTTGATGAGGATTACATTACTCGGTGTATTGCTTCTGGTGGGATGGCCATTTTTCACAATATTAAGCCTACCAATCCATAAGCAAGTAAGGTCTTTCTTCTGGTATTTTTGACAATTACTTTCTTGAGAATCCTACAATCTACATTGTACATGTCTTTCCTTTCCTTAGTTAGAGTTATTCAAAGATATTTTGGGAACTATTATGAACAGAATTGTTCCCCTTCTTTTGTTCTTATCATGCTTATCATTGGAATATAGGAAAGCTATTGATTTTTGTATAGAATTGCCAGTTCTTAAGGGTAAAGCCTAAGAGTCCAGGCCAGCAGAAACAGCACCTGTTAATCTTTTATAGTTGATGTCTCCTGTTCTCAGAAAAGAGTCAAATTTAACTTCATCTGATACTTTCACCACAAGATTAATATCCAGTAATCAACATACTTTGATTCATCACTAAGTCAAAACATTTTGACTCTTTCCACTCTTTGCACCACACAGGAAGGTAACTCAGAACATTGCACCTCCATGAACAAGTATCCTTAAGCCTCCTTAGATGGTTTCCTGTTTCGACAGGATTAACTATTCACCATTACCCTTCAGTTGAGCCTTTACAAAATGGAAAGTGACATGGTTTTTAATCCACATTTTTCTTCCCAAAGAAAAGTCTTAAGCTTTTTAATTCTATTTTTACCAAAATCTCCAATACAAGGTCTTTAATAGAATAATGTAGTGCAATGAAGAAACCTTCCTTGATGATGTACTTTAGTTAAACCTTACACACAAAAATACATACATACATACATATGTGTAAATATATATATACACATATAAACACATGCACACACACACACACACACACACATGCTTGACATATTTGGATTTCTTGGTAGAGACTATACTTTTGTACTAGGTAGACAAAATAGTCACTATATATGTTTGAGGGGTAGCTGGTATCTGTAATGCATGAATATTAATTAGCTGTTCCTATATGCTTGTTTTAAAAGATATGGCAGGTAGACAAAGTTGGCTTTAAGAGTTTTTTCCTGGAACTAGTTCAGGCAACTCAGCCACCACTCACCAGATGACAGAAACTCAGACCCCAGAGCCTCTTCCAGGGAGGTTTTACAACTCAAAGCTTGCAGAGAACATTACAAGGCCAGGGTGAGATGCAAACTCAGGAGTTTATAAGGCCAAAGCTCTCTCCTTCTTCCACCTGGCTGCCTCTCAGGTCTCAAAAGAGTCCTCTGGCTTTCTCACATTAGCTGCTTCTGAGAAGTGCATTGCAGCTACACTGGTCATCTCCAGGTGGTAAGGAGCCATCTAACTGTGATGACTATTCTTGGTTGTCAACTTGACTATATCTGGAATGAACTACAATGCGGAAATGGAGGGCACACTTGTGATCCAGCTCTTGAGGCAGGATGATACACACCTAATTTAAGGCGGGAAGGCACACCTTTAATCTGGGACACACCTTCTGCTGTAAGCCTATAGAAGGACAATGGAAGAAGGAAGGGGTCATTCATCATTTTTTGTCTGCTTGCCCTAACCTTGTCAGCACATCCATTGGAGCCTACTTCTTCAAGATTCCAGCAATTTACAGAAGACCAGCTGAGACACCAAGCCTCATGAGACTGAGCAACTACTAGATTCTTGGGCTTTCTATTCATACCTAGCCACTGTTGGATTAGTTGAATTGCAGCCTGAAGTCATTCCAATAAATTCCCTTTATATACATACATACATATGTATGTATATGTGTGTGTGTGTGTGTGTGTGGGGAGAGAGAGAGAGAGAGAGAGAGAGAGAGAGAGAGAGAGAAAGAGAGAGAGAGAGATTCCATAAGTTCTATGACTCTAGAGAACCCTGACTAATACACTAACCTTGTATTCTCCACTCAGTGATGACAGGTAGTGGCTGTCTTTCCTTTCTGAAAATGTTAGAGCCATCTTCATAGAGAAAAGGTGATGCTGACATTCTACTTTTCTTGGGACTCCCTGGAGAACATTTAATCCCTCTGACCTGGTAGCTACTTAAAAGGAACCAATCCCAGGTCTTGTCAGTAGTGACAGCCAGCATTTTGTTTTATGGACCTGAGAGCCGGCAACCCTGCAATGGGGAGAAGAAAATTCTGGCATTGAAGAACCAAATTCGGTCTCTATGGTTACTATTCATTAACACTCAACCGTATTTCCTGCATTATTTGTAGGCAAAAAAAGAAATACATCTCACCCACAGCACTCAAAATGAGCCAGCTGAGATGCCTCTCTCCACTGAAGAACTCTAAGCCCCTCCCCCGAATGAAATGTTGCAGGATTAACAAAGAACCCCCTGAGCCACACCACTGGGCTCTTGCTCACTGACTTCCAACTGCATTTGTTCAGTATTGGTGGGACTCCAGCAAAGGGATGACATTAGTCACCACTGCCATGGGGTTTGAATGGGCCAGTTCTGTGATATCCGGGAGCCCTGTTAAGAGATCTATCCTACACCATCTCTACTATGAGTGAGTTTTTTTTCTCCCTCACTCTTTCAAGCCTATCATGGCAATCAGATTTTATAACCCTCCGTTATTTCATCCTTCTCTGTGGCTCCCTAAGCCCTGCGCCCAGCTTTGTAAATGATCTCTTTTTAAATCACTCAAATATGAGTGTGCCATCTGTTTCTCCCTGGAATCTTGCCTGATACAATGAGTTCCTAGGGCAGGTGTGACAACATTGATAAACAGGAGCTGGGAGGGGGAATCCCTTTGGGTAAGGGAATGAACACATGTGGCTCTCCACTGGGAAAGGAACTAGTGGGAGAGTGAAAGCAGAGAGCTTCAGGTTGTTGGCATTTCATCCTGGCAGTTGATGGCATCTGGGAATCTACCTATAAAGGGCACCAGATTTGGAGAGCTAGAAAAGGTTCCTTTCTGCCTGAAAAATGCCTTAAGCACACACACACACACACACACACACACACACACACACATACACACCTGTCATCACAGTGTCCACAGTTCTGTGTTTGATGCCATAAAGAGGGACAGAGTTTTGAAAGGTGACCTATTTAACATTATTGTCAGTCACTTGGATGACATCCTTTAGTCTATTTTATTCATTTTTAATCTTAATTTTTCACCCCAAATGACAAAAAAACATGTGTATGTTTATCATGTACCACTTAGAGTTTCAAAATGAGCATACTTGGTGGAATGGCAAAGTTGAACTATTTAGCCTCCTCTCTATCTCAGGTACTTATCATTTTGTGATGAGATTCTTTAATATGATTCCTCCATAGTCTCACACTGGTCCATTGTCATTCTTGACTGATTCTGCCAATCACTGTATCTGCTACCTCTGTCAGACTAGAGCATTCTGCAAATCTGATAAGTAGATGCGACCCAAGTGACTGATAAAAATGTTAAATAGGTGACCTTTTAAAACTCTGCTCTGTCCCTTCCGCTTTAAGATATGAAGCATAGAACAGTAGACACCATTATGACAGGGGTGTGTGTGTGTGTGTGTGTGTGTGTGTGTGTGTGTGTGTGTGATACAGTATGACTCTTGCCGCCATCTCTGAAATTCCCTGTTCCTGCTAACATAGGAAAAGGTCAAAAATTATCCATAATGCTTCATAGTCATGGCAGCTAAAGCATTCATTCAGTTTACTCTGCTACTGGAGCTCCCTGGGGCTTCCTGGACACTCTGCTGCTGCTATATCATGCTGATCCATCTTCCTGGTTTTCTTTTAGACTCATCTAGTTACACATCATTAGGCTCAAATAACTACAGCTTTGGCCTGTTGAGCTCTATGGGGGTCCTGAAACAATGGACTAGACATCTCTTGTGACTTAGCTTTCTTATAACTCTCTGAACATTATTTGTGTTTCTATGTGTGTCAGACAATTGAAGCTACCTGGACACTCCCCAATATTTTCTGTGGATGATGCTTAATGTATTCAAGCTGGCAAATATCTCAGAAAAAACAGCAGGGTACATCCAACATATTCTGTCCCCTCCTATTCAAGCACATGTCCAAGCAAACAGAAGGCAAAGGCATAGGAAGCCTCTGATTCCTATGACAGAAGCCAGGGTCCCACCCCATCTTCACCCACAAGTGACACTGGTAATAGGAGCAGGTGAAGCCACAGCAGCCCAGAGGACACAGCAGGAATCCCTCTGCTTCTTTTATCCTGGGCCAGAGGTGGCTCATTGGTCCCCTACAACCATTCTCTACTTAAGCTTCTTAAGAGGAAGCTTTCCCAGAACACACGTGGCTACCATTAATGATGGCATTTCTAGCTCCTTTATTCCTAGAAGAGATCAGGAGACAGAGTCTGACCAAGGAAATTTAAGAGATCATGTGTGGATCTATAACATGGTGCAGCAGGTAAAGGGGCCTGCTGCCAAGCCTAATGACTTGAGTTCAATCCCCACATGGTAGAAGTAAAAAATCTACTCCAGCAACTGGTTCTCTGACCTCCACATGTGGGCCATGGCATGCATTGCACACATGAATCCATTATCAATCAATCAATGTTTTAAAATTTAGCAAACCTCCATATATGATCAAGCTTGCACTGCCTTAAAAGAAGAATAGTAAATTGTCTTGGTCTTCATCCATTGGTGAGCTACCTCCCTGGAATGTGAATGTGATGACTGGCTTTCCCGCAGCTATTTAGGGCCATACTGTAAAACTTGACACCAGACATTAGCTTTGGGAATTGTGAAGGGGAAAGATGGAAGGATGATCTTGGGGCCACCATATTGGGCCTCAATTATCTTTACATGAAGAACAGATTTAAGTTATTTATGAAAGCTACATCCTAGATTGATTTCTGCATTCTGTGATGGTATCTGTCCCCAGTTGCTTTAAATTTGAAAGAGTTCTTGTTTTCTAACCCTGTTTCTCTATTTCAAAAGGGGAACAGGCCGGGCGGTGGTGGCGCACGCCTTTAATCCCAGCACTCGGGAGGCAGAGCCAGGTGGATCTTTGTGAGTTCGAGGCCAGCCTGGGCTACCAAGTGAGTTCCAGGAAAGGCGCAAAGCTACAC
>CABHPH010155265.1:23098-40140 GCA_902168325.1 Peromyscus nudipes | reverse complement strand
CTTGGATCCCATTTCAGTCATCCATCAGACATTTGTCGTCTCTAGAGAGGAACTCTTAGCAAAAGTGGCCTACAAGTTTCTGTCAGGTAACCTAGGCAACGGTTATCATAACTCACATCAGAGCATTATCTCCTGCAAGCTAGTGGGAAGCTGATCATACGTAGCTCAACTGAGTGAGCTCAAAATTTATCTATTTTTAAGTCCACTAGGCTAATGTGGTTTTGCTGTAATGCACTGGCATCCAAGCTGACTCTAGGGTCTTTCGTAGGATGAGGTGTTTTCTTGGTAGCAATCCCCACTTATTCTGCTGGTCTGGTCTTGAGGATCCTGGATGTAAACATTCTTTCTGTGTGTGTGTGCTTGTGGAATCTGACTCAAAGGTCTCACCTCTATTTTTCTTTCTTTCTTTCTTTCTTTCTTTCTTTCTTTCTTTCTTTCTTTCTTTCTTTCTTTCTTTCTTTCTTTCTTTCTTTCTTTCTCTCTCTCTCTCTCTCTCTCTCTCTCTCTCTCTCTCTTCCTCTCCCTCCCTCCCTCCCTCCCTCCCTTCCTTCCTTCCTTCCTTCCTTCTTCTCTCTCTCTCTTTTTTTTTTTTTTAAAGATTTATTTATTATGTATACAATGTTCTGCCTGCAGGCCAGAAGAGGGCACCAGATCTCATTACAGATAGATGGTTGTGAGCTACCATGTGGTTGCTGAGAATTGAACTCAGGACCTCTGTGGGAACAGCCAGCGCTCTTAACCTCTGAGCCATCTCTCCAACCCCTCACCTCTGTTTCTTGACCTCGTTCTTCATTCCATGACTGTGTGGCTTCTGGCCCCATCACTCTAAGGAAGCAGCTCTTACGTGGTACCCCAGGGCCACTCTGTCAGTGGATCCAAAGTTTGAAGTTGGCCTCTGTCTCCTTTAAGTTAGCCCTGAGCTTGAGGTATTGCTTTTCACTGGAGGCCTCCCTTGCTTTCTCCTGAAACGCCTTGGCTTTCCTCCAGCATTTCCCAAGGTACTTGTCCTCCTCTGGCCATCTATCAAAACTTGGAATCTTAGTCTCAGCCCCAAGCTGCCCTTTCATCAAAACAAGCTTGGTCTCCTTGCTTTCTGCTCCAGTAGAAGGAATGAAGCTTCATGTCCACCCTGTGACCACCCAGGAACTTGGCTGGCTTTAGACTGCACCCAAGCTCAGGAGCCAACCAGGCACCAAGAACTGGGTGTGACACCTTGGTCTTCCTCAAATAGTCCCCTCCTTCTGCACCTCTGTGGTCCAACTGGTCAACAGATACCTTAACTTTTAGGGTAGCCTCCTCACTGGCCCTTCTGTGTTCATTTTTTAAAATACTTCTCAGATTTTTTCCCACACTACTGCCAGGGTGACCTTTCCAAAACATAAATTGAATTATGCCTTATAAAAAACAATTTCACTGAGATATAATTCACCCACTTAAAGCTTAAAGTTCATGCCTAACATTAAGGGATGTGTGCAAACAGTACAACATCTAATTTTAACATTTCCCTGTGCTCATTAGCAATCGTTTCCTGTTCTCTTCCCTCATCACTCGAGACTTCTGAGTTATTTTCTGTTTCTATGGATTTACCTATTCTGGACATTTCATATACCTCCACCACATATATAACATGTGGCCAGTTACGATTGGCTTCTTTTTGAAAAGGATTTTTCAAACATTTTGTGTATTTGCGTGTGCACATGTATTCACATTATGGCAGCATATAGGTTTCAAGACAACTTCTAGGTGTGGGCTCTTTCCTCCTACCATGTGGGGATTAAGTACCTTTATTCACTTAGCTAACTTGCCTACCCAGCAAATACGGTTTTTTTTTTCTGTTTAGAAAACATGACTTTATTTACAAACTTTATTTTCAGTGGGAAACTTTTATTTTTTACTTTTCGGTTAGCATGCGAATAAATAGGTTTTATCTTCACATTTTAATATGTATATCATTATACATTTAAGTATTTTATTAGCATATATCAATTATACTTGATAATGGGTTTCATGATGGCATTTTCATGCATATACATAATGTATTTAGATCATATTTATGCCCATTGCTCTCTCAGCTCACTTTCATTCCCACTAAGCCCCTTCTTTCCAATATGCACTGTTCCTATACATGCCCAAACTACCTCCCTGCCTATCTCCCTCTCTAGCTGATTCTCTCCAAATAATGTCCCTCTCTACTTTTATGATAGACATATATTCCATTACCCTCCCTTGTTCCCCTCTCCCTTTAGGCCTCTTCCTACCCATCATTGTCCCTTTCCTTCTTTCATGTCACACACACACACACACACACACACACACACACACACACGCATGCACACACACCCATTTATCTGTTGCTGAATGTCTATAGGAGAAAATGCAGGCATGACCTAGCGGCCAGCCTATCTGGCACACTGTGCTTCTAAATAAGAAGCATGGCACACCATGCTCCTGAGTATTCCTGGAAGCCAGAACATTGATTCTGAACTAGTGTGAGTAGCCAGTAGCTGGCCTGCTGATGAGTGTGCTCTCTCCATGTCTCCTTGTATGTGCTTCTTCCACATAGAGACCCTGGTGGTGTCAGGACACACTGTCCAGTCTGAGGTAATGTACTGATCAATCAGTCAATAGGCTTTCGCTACATAGCTGTTTACATGCAATAAAGCAGATGCTGTTTCCTGAAACCGTCTCCAGAGTGGTTCATCTCTGCACCCTTTACTGACCCGTGGGTATTGCTGTCTTATCAGGGGACACCCTGGTATTGTTGGCAGATGTCTAGGCTGGTTCCGTATCTTGGTTGTTGTTCCATATCTTGGCTGCTGTGTACACGGGTGTGCAGGTGCCTCTGAAAGTTCACTTAGAATCCTTCAGATATATACCCAAGAATGGTATAGCTGGCGCATAGAGCATTTCTACTTTTAGTTTTTGAAAAATACATGCTGATTTCCATAGTGGATGATCCAGTTTATATTCTTGCCAACTGTAGACAAGGGTCCCTCTTTCCCCACATCCTCACCAGCATTTTTTTGACCATTGTTATTCTTTTTTTTTCAAGATTTATTTACTTATTATGTATATAGTGTTCTGTCTGCATGTATTCCTGCAGGCCAGAAGAAGGTGCCAGATCTCACTACAGATGGTTGTGAGCTACCATGTGGCTGCTGGGAATTGAACTCAGGTCCTCTGGAAGAACAGCCAGTGCTGTTAACCACTGAGCCAACTCTCCAGCCCCCAGCCATTGTCATTCTTAATGAAAGCCATTCTGACTGGAGTGTGAGCTTACTTAGTGGGTTTTCAGAGTTGGTCAGTGCTGTGGCATGTGCAAGTGTCTCATTTGCAAGTTTACCGGCTAAGTGAGAGCTCTGTATAGATATATTGTACTTTGTTTAACTGTCAATCGCTTGCTAGGCATTTGAACTGTTTCCACTCTGTTGGAACATAATGGCTATTTTGACTAATGCCATTATAAACATTAAGGTCCATGTTTTTGTGTGAGGTCCATTTTCATCTCTCTATGGGAATGACTTTAGCACCTCTACCCTAACTCCAAAGGCTCATATGCTAAAGGCTTAGAGGTTGTGTTTTCAAGAAGTGATTGGATCATGAAGGTGTTGACCTAATCAACAGATTAATTAAGTGATGGTTTTCTCATTGATTGACTACTGGTTATGGTGGAAAAGGTGGAAGATGGAGCCTGAATGGAGGAAGTGGGTCACTGGGATGTACCTTTGCTTCTTGAGAGGATATCTTTGACTCACTGGGCACTTGCTATGTAGACCAGGCTGGCATTGAATCCTCAGAGATTCACCTGCCTTTACTTCCCGAGTACTGGGATTAAAGGTGTATCCCACTCTGTCCAGACTATTTTATTTTATTTTATTTTTGGAGGCACAGTCTTTATTGGGCTCACACAGAGTCCATTGGCTTTGGGGACCTCTGTGAACTTGGCTTTTTTTTTTCTTTTTTTTGCCTGTTGATGTAGTCTCGTGAGTGGCTGCTTCTTCAGGTAGTGCATGTCTTGCTTGTCTTCAGCCTCTTCCTCTCTGTATGTCTCTGCTCCTGTCTACCATGAGGTAAGCAGCCTCCACCACATTCTTCTGCTACCATGACGGGATTTGCCTCAGGCCCAAAGCAATGGGGCCGGAGGTGGGGGGGTGGGGGGTGGTGGTGGGGGTGGTGGTGGTGGTGGTGGTGAAACCTTTGACAGCATGGGCCCAAGCAGACCTTCTATCCTCTTAAGTAGCTTTCCTGAAGTCTTTTGTCCCATTGATGAAACAGTGCCTCACAGTGATTTCAGTTAGACTGTGTCACGAATATGAATGATAAAATGGCATGTCTTTCCCAAAGACCACCCCAGCAGCTGAGTATAATTTTGCAGTGGGAATTGACTTTTCAGCAGTATATGGACTCATGAGGCTTCTGGGAAAGTAAACTCACCAGGAATAAGAATTCTGTTTCCCACGGAGCAGAGAACTCCAGGATCTGCCATTTCACTGGATTGCCCTGGGGTGCAGAGCTCAGGATTTCTCACACAGGGTCAGGAGCACACTGTTGCATTTTGACACACCTCCATAGACTTCCTGTCTGAGTCCTGCAGCTGCCTCCGAGGGCTCTAACTTAATTAGATCAAAATGTAAGCCGAGCGTTGCCTTTCCTCCCTTTAGCTGAAACAAGCGAATTAAAAAAAGAAGCACCATCCTCCCCAAGTATGTTTTGGGAAACTGGAAGGAGATAAATGTGGCTCCCTGGGAGCAATTGTCTGGCTACCCTCTGAACTTTGAAGCTTCCTTCTAGCTTTGTGAATCATGGGACAGGATACCCCTTCAAGGTGGGGTGGGTCTGAGCAGTTTTCCTACCGGCTTAGAGACATCCCCTGGGAAGAGTGACAAGGGAGGGCTGTCCCCAGATCTCTTGCCCTCTTGACATTTCAAGAACCCTGGTGACAGCATCCTATCTCAAATCTCAGTAAAAGGATGCCACATACATCCTGTGGAGGCTGTTTTGCCAAGGACCGTGGCCTGGAGATGCTCTGCATCACATTGCACCTGCCTGACCATGTCCTCCCTCTTTCCCTCCCTCTTTCTCGCTTGCTTAGAGTCCTCCAACACGGATGCTGAGCTGAAGATGTGTGTCCAAGGGCTGTATGGAGGAGGACTCCTGGGAAAGTGTGGTAGGAGACAGACAGACAGACAGCAGCACACACTAGGCAGAGCCCACAGAAGGAAGCTTCTGCTAGACCCTGCAAAGTCCCTGGAGTATAAACCCTACTGCAGGGATGCCTGACTCCAGGCTGTGGAAGGGACTGTTATATTCATGTCCCATCTATCCTGGGTAAGGGCCTGTGGGGTTGGAGTTCAAAGAACCTCAGTTTCCTTACCTTGCTTTTAGACACAAGCCCACCCCAGGAACGGGAGGCCCAGCCTCTGAAAAAGAGCCCCAAGCGCTGCCGTTAGAATCAGAGCCCAACAAACGAAGTGGGACAGAGACCAGTGATAAACATGGATCCTGGGGGGGGGGGGGTGGGGGTGGGGAGCATGGGCAGTGTAGCTGCTTCATCGGGGTGTATGTTAGGATTAAAGTGCAAAAATGAATTGAGTCTGCCCAGTCCCAGCTGAGATATGTTTGGGTCCACAACCGTGTGAAGACCGGACTTCAGAAGTGTGACATGACGAGGCCTTTTATTTCACCTCAGACCACCCAACTGCTGCCAGCTCAGCCTTCCACAGCACTCTTTCTCCATGCCATTCACCTTTCACAAACCTCCTACGGCTTCCCATGGCCTTAGCGACACACCTAAAACTCCATTACATAATATTTGAGGCTTTAAAGACAAGATTTCTTTTCATTTCATGTGTGAGTGTTTGGCCTGGGTGTGTCTGCACCACACGCATGTAGTGTTCACAGAGGCTGGAAGAGGACGTTGGATTCCCTGGAACTGGAGTTGCAAATGGTTGTAAGCACCATGTAGGTACAAGTGTTAGGAACTGAACCTGGGTCCTCTGCAAGAGTAGAAAGTGCCCTTAACTTTGGAGCCATCTCTCTACTCCTGTAGTTGAAGCTTTTGAACGTGCAATCTATGTTACATGTTTTGACCTGTCTAGTCAAAGAGTCCTCCTTTTCATCCTGAGGACCTTCAGTTCCAGTCCGATGAGTAAGTGGGACACAGAGAGTCTGAAGATATCATGGACATGAATTTTAGACCAGCTGGCTGTGTGATCCGTCAATGCATCACCCCCTTCTTCCAGGCTGAGAATTCCATAAATTCCATCAATGAGAATTGCGAGGTGGTGGAGAGGATTCTGGTGAGCACAGCATGAGGGAGCTCAGACTAGTGGCTGGAGAAGCTGATGCTAAGAAACCGGTGTTTAAATCTGAGACTATGCCATTTCCATGCCACAAGCAATGCCGTTTCCTGGTCCAGATCTTTGACTTGATGCTGTGCTGCGCACCTCCACAGTCTTGCCTCTTCCCATTGGTCAGAATCTTGTGCATTCTTTAAGGCTGGGTGGAAAATTTCCCTCCTTTGTGCGAATTTCCTCATGACCTGAGTCCTCAGGGTCCAGATGCACCTCTGAATTCTCACTGTCTTGTATTATGTCGTTAATAACTTCTTTGCCTCTCTTTCTCTAAGTTCTCAGTCTCCTACTGAGTCTACAGAATGATCTTCTAGCTCTCCTGTCTTTTTTGTCTCTTGCTTCCCATCCCCATCTATGTTTTGAATGATCTGGATTCTATTTAATTTAATTATTTAACTGATTTTTCTCTTTGTAGTCTTTGAACATTTCTGATAGCTATTTTATGACAGAGGAGCTTATTTTTGTTTGTTCCCTTGACATAACATCTTATTTTTGTTTTGTGGACACAATTGTTAGAGGTTTAAAATTTTTTCCTTTTACACTGACTTGGGTCATTAAAAAATGACTCCATCTATCCTGAAATGTTTGGTTGCCCTCGCACAAGGTAAGTGTGAGGCATGGCGAAGGTCCTGTGTGGGGATACGATCTGTTGGCTGTGTGGCCTTGCCTTTGGGAGGTGTGGGGATCCTGAAGAACAGAGAGTGGAGATGCTTCCCATTGGTCTACGTGATTTGAGGAGAACACGCAAAGAGGAGACTGAGGCATGAGGATGTGTGGCTTGTGGGTGCTCTGAGGGGATTTAGATGGAGAACAGGAAAAGTCCAGGGTTCCATTTCGCTGCCCTCACCACCCATGCTCTTCCTGAGAGCTGAGTCTCATTGGGGATTAGCAGAGCAGGCAGGCTCGTCCTGAAATGTGTCCCCTTTCATGGAGACTCCAGACTACAACGTCCTTAGGAGACTCCTCCTTTTCTTCTTCCTCCTATGTCTTTGCTTCGATCCCCTCCCTACTTTGTCTTCTAGTTATTTTGAATATTCATGAGTCTTCTCATCCTTGTTTTCTTTTAGAAAGTTTATATCTCTATTAACATTTCTTTCAGTCATTTTACTGAAAAATCAGGTGAGAGAGGAATTAGACGCACATATCCAACCTTCCCAACCTTCTGTTTGGAGCTAGAATTCCTACCTTTTTTTTTTTTTTTTTTTTTTTTTTTTAAGACGTCTCACTTACAGGGCACACACCTTTAATTCCAGTTCTTGGGAGGTGGAGGCAGGCAGATCTATGTGAGTCTGAGGCCAGTCTGGTCTACAGAGCTAGTTCCATGCCCTGAAAAAACCAAATACATACATAAAAGATGTCTCACTTTTACCAGGCTTGCTATGTAGCCAAGAACAGCCTTAGACTTCTGGCTCTCCTCCCTCTATGTCTGGAGTGCTGACATTATAGGAATGAACTGGCAAACCTGGTTCTTGTGGTGCTGGGAGACCAACCTGGGGCCTCTTGTATGCTTAGTGAGAATTCTATCAACTGGGCTATGGTCCCAGTCCCTAGGATTCCCAATTTCTACATCACTTCCTGATTAGCTTCTTTAAAATGCTCAACTATATTATGGTCTGCAGCAGAGAAAGAGCACATTTTGTTCCTTATTGAGGTCTGTGTAGAAGGCACTCCAGCACATTCACCAATGGAGACAGCTTTTACACTGAGCACCACTGCTTTGCTCTATGTTTCTGGTCACCAGCACTCACAGACGTGTTTTCTCACAGGAGGGACTCATAGCCGGAGAGGCATTTGGATCTCTACTTTATGGTCTTCAATATTTCCAACCCGGATCATGCACATCTACAGGATTTGGATGTGATAAGAAACCACAGGAAGGGCTCTGTGTGTAGACACCCACGCTCCAACTCCTTTAGAGTTATGATCCACTTGACTTCCTTTCCTTCTAGAAGAACCAGAGCTTGGGAGTCTTACTATCAGTTATCTCTTGTTTTTGTTTGTTTTGGTTTGCTGGGGCAAGTAGGTTACTTCCGCTTGGAATTTCCAGTTGTTTTGAGCTGAGGGATTCTCCCCTTCCTTCCCTTCTGGAGCAGTACCTTCTTCTCTTCCCTTTCCTTCACCCACACCCAGAGTAGCTGGATGTTTTTCCCCAAAGAAAACCAAGTGGCCGATTCCAGCACACCCAAATAAAAACCATGAGTGGAGCATCGTGACACGGTCTTCATCCTCATAGGTCACAGTTTTGGCAAATGGCTGTATCCTGTTAACTGTCATTCCCATGGTGTCCAGCTTCCCCATTCATCTATTACAAGACTTTTCCTGGCTTCGGAATGGTCTATATTGATTAAAATGGGAAGAAGAACAGTCATTCTTCTACTTTGAACAGGGGGGAAAATGTGTATTTTAGAGATTTTATTCTTAACTCCAGAGAAGGAAGTTGCCATCCCTATAGGAGTTGGAGAGAGTCTGGTCTAGGATGGAGGAGACTCAGGAGGAAAGCTATGAGTATCCTTCCTGTGTCAACTCATTAGAACGTTTTCCCGTTTTTGTGCTCCAATAATCAACAAAGCTACACCTATTAGCTCACAGAGTCTATTGAACTCAGTTTTTGAACACAGTGAATGAACCTACATTTACACAGCCCTATAGATAGTATAGTACAGGCACTGGGTGTTTTGGAGGGGAGGCTGAACAACCGTTTGCAATAATGCAATACTGTAATCAACATGGACCCAAAGCAGCTTGGGGAGGAAACGGTTTGTTTCATCTTACAGGTTACAGTTCATCATTGAGGGAGGCCAAGGTAGGAGTTCAAGACAGGGGTTTGGAGCAGACACCCACTTCCTGTTTTGTTCCTAGGCTCATGTCCATCCACCTTCCTTCTACATGTGTGCATATCCACACACCACAGAGGGCTGGGTCCTCCTGCATTAACCAATGACCACGAAAATGCCCCATGGCCATGGCCACTGTCCAATTTGACGGAGGCGATTCTTCAATTGAAGCTTCCTGGTCCCAACAGTGTCAAGTTGACAACCAAGGTTAGCCATCTCAAGGGATGACTGTGCAGTCACTTCCCATTCTTTCTGTCTTTCCTACTGACTCTCTGCCCACACATCTGTCTGTAACCTCTCATCATTATCTATCTGTATTTCACCTACCTGTCATCTTCTGTTATGCGGCTATTTCCTTTCTTCTCAGTTTCCCTGTTGGGGCAATAAAACACTCTGGCCAAAGCAACTTAAGGGTGAAAGGGTTTACTCTGGCTCATCATTTCAGGCGCAGTCGTCATGGTGTGGATATCAAGGTGGCAAGGGCTTGAAGCAGCTGGCCACATCATGTCCTCATTCAGAGCAAGGAGTAGTCATGCTCAACTGATTCTCTCTGTTTTGTACAGTCAGGATTGCCAGCCCAGGGAATGGTGCCACCCACCATTAAGATGAGCCACCCCATATCAATGAACACATGACAGTCCTCCACAGGTATGCCTATAGGCCAACTTCCAGGTGAGTCTAGATTCTATCAAGTTGATAATTAACACTAGTCTTCATACTCTTGTTCATCTATTGATCTATGGGTTTGCTTCTTTTTTTTTTTTTTTTTTGGTTTTTCGAGACAGGGTTTCTCTGTGTAGCTTTGTTCCTTTCCTGGAGCTCACTTGGTAGCCCAGGCTGGCCTCGAACTCACAGAGATCCACCTGCCTCTGCCTCCCGAGTGCTGGGATTAAAGGCGTGCGCCACCAACGCCCGGCTTTGGGTTTGCTTCTTATTGTGGTAACATCGCCTTTCATTTTGAACAGAAGCTCTACACATATGGAAGAAGGACTCCCATCTCCTCACAAACCCAAATGCTATCTGAAGATCATCCATTCTAGGAACCTCAGTGGAGCCATGTTCATCCTTTTGGACCTGGCTATACCATCAATGCCTCCAACTTCATGCTATAATTGGCATCAGACGTCTTTCTTTTTTCAAGATTAATTTTTTTATTTGTCGCTCTTTGTATGTATGCTCTGCATGCATGCATGTGTGTGTGTGTGCCCACAGAGGCCATTAAGTGATGTTGGATTCCCTGGAGTTACATAGGACTGCGAGCTACCTGACATGGGAACTGGACTCCGGTTCTCTGTAAGTGTTCTTAACTGCTCAGTGCATAATTTCTTTTCATTTAAAAGCATGATGATAACCCATCATCACACGTGCAACATTTTGTTTATTCAGTCACTTGGTGATAGGTGTTTGGGGTATTTCACCTTCATCAGTGCAGAATTCTGCTTGAATGCCTGCTTTCACTTTAAGGCATGCATCCAGAAGTAGGATACAGGATCATGTGGAAATTCTGTGTTGAGCTCTGTGTGTGTGTGTGTGTGTGTGTGTGTGTGTTCGCACGTGCAGTGAGTTTCGCACGTGCAGTGAGTTTTATTTATGGTATTCAAGAGAATAGGGCTCCCTGAGTCTCCCTCCTTCTTTTGGGGGTCTGGGATGGAAACTGTGAGGGAGATACTCAGTGTCCAGGGCTGAGTTGGGACAGAGACTCATCCTCAGCAGCTTAGGGCTTCTCTCTTGCTCTTGTGTCCTTTCTGGGGCAGGTGGTCTAGGACTTCTTACTCCTTGGAGGCCGTGTGGGCCATGAGGTCCACCACCCCATTGCTGTAGCCGTATTCATTGTTATACCAGGAACTGAGCTTCATAACGTTGTAATTGAGAGCAATGACAGCCCTAGCATCAAAGTTGGAAGAGTGGGCATCACCGTTATAGTCCCAGGAGGAAACCTGCTCCTCAGTGTAGACCAGGATGCCCTTTAGTGGGTCCTCACATGTCTGCTTCACCACCTTCTTGATGTCATCATACTTGGCAGTTTTTTTCCAGACGGCATGTCAGATCCATGATGGGAACATTGGGGGTTGGAACATGGAAGGCCATGCTTGTGAGCTTCCTGTTCAGCTCTGGGACGACGTTGCCCACAGCTTTGGCAGCACCAGTGGATGCAGGGATGACGTTCTGGGCAGCCCCATGGCCGTCATGCCACAGCTTCCCAGAGGGTCCATCCACAGTCTTCTGGGTGGCAGTGATGGCATGGACTGTGGTCATGAGTCCTTCCACAGTGCCAGAGTTGTCATGGATGACGTTGGTCAAAGGGGACTAAGCAGTTGGTGGTGCAGGAAGCATTGCTGGCAATTTTTGGTGGGTTGTCGTACTTCTCATGGTCCACACCCTTCACAGACATGGGGGCATCAGCACAAGGGGCGGAGATGATGACCCTTTTGGCCCCACCCTTTAAGTGAGCCCCAGCCTTCTCCATGGTGATGAAGATGCCAGTAGATTCCACAACATACTTGGGCACCAGCATCACCCCATTTGATGTTGGCGGGATCTTGCTCCTGGAAGATGGTGATGGCCTTCCTGTCGATGAAGAGCTTCCCGTTCTCAGCCTTGACTGTGCCGTTGTACTTGCCATGGGCAGAGTCATACTGTAATCATTCTGGAGCCTGGAGCCCATGTAGCTGAGGTCAATGAAAGGGTCATTGATGGCAACAACTTTGCCAGACATGAAGGCAGCCCCAGTAACCAGGCTCCCAATACTGCCAAATCCATTCATTCTGACCTTCACCATTGTGTCTCAGGGATGAGGCTGGCACTGCACAAGAAGATGCAGCAGACTCTGGAAGCGAGAGGAGCAGAGAGCCCTGTGTTGAACTTTTTGAGGACTCGGCAAACTGCCTTTCACAGCTTTAGTTTACCTTTTCACAGGGTGGCACATGGAACCCAGAGAGGTGGAGCCCAAGATCACATAGCTGGCTGCTGAGGAGAACTATTTAATTTAGGTGCCTGGGTTGTGCTTCCCACAGCACTCCATTACCGTGGATTTTTCCTCCTTCCCCCTTGAGGGTAATTCAGATACATGGGCTCGAAGTTGAAATCTTAAGACTTTGTGCTCTTTTTCATTTCTTCTATAGATGGTGCAAAAGCAAAAAGCCTCTATAATCTTGGCTAATGTGATTCCAGAACCTTCTCATAACTCAGAAATGGGGTCTTCTCAAATGATTCATCTCATTCCAACAAGCTGCCCCACGTAGTCCACAGCCCTTTCCCAGCAGCTTTAGGTGGCTGTTGTCCAGACAGGCTGAGCTGAGGGGACCCAGAACTACTTACTCCGTGGCCTCTTTTCGCTCCCTGATCCCAGCACATGGCGGGGATTCTGTGCTGTCGTGTACAGCTAGCCAGGCAGAGCAGAAGGTAATTCATACACCCGTGAAGTTGAATTTGGAGTCCTCTGGCCTGAGCCACAGACCTACCCCTTCGTGTCCACCTGCCTCTATAATTCGCCTTCTAGTGGACCAGTAGCCTTCCACCTCTGCCCTCTAAAGGACCTGCATGTTAGCTGGTGGTCGTGATAGCCACAATCACTGGACCGCTAGCTCGGTGGTCCCTTCTCCTAGGAGTGTTTATAGCTAGCATCTGGGGTCTGACATTGGAACGGAAGACATATTGTAGCACACCTCAAGTTGCCTCATCAGGCTTGATTTGGGAGGACCGCAAGCTCTGCTCCTGGAGTCATGTCTCTTTCCCACCACCGGGCTTCCTGATTTGGGGTGTGGAGCGGGTGCTGGGAGGATGGAGACCTGCTTGCTGGGCCAAGAGGAAATTTGTTTTTCATGAGAGTGAGAATCACTAACTTAAAAACACTTCTAGCCAAGGAACATTTGGAAACCGAGGCCTGGCGAGGGCCTAGGTGTGTGTGTGTGTGTGTGTGTGTGTGTGTGTGTGTGTGTGTGTGTGTATGCTTTTGGGATTGGGAAGGGACTTCAATAAGCACGCATTTCTCACGCGCACGCGTGGAAAGCAGGAAGTCGGCCTGTTTGTAGTTGTAGTTCCATAGTTGCCCACAAGATGGCGGAGGAACTCCGTTCACAGCGTCCCAGTGCACAGCCATAAAAGTCTGGAAGATGGTTTAGTTTGATGAAGCCTTTCTGGTCTTCACAAGACACCTGACATTTAAAGCATTCTGCTTCAATGTTCAGTGGAAAGTCGAGCTCCTAATAAACTAAATGAAAAGTGTAGGGAAGCTCCCAGGAATGTGGATAAGAGGTCAGTGTCAGATAGGGAATTGGTAATGGGGGTGGGGTGGGGGTGGGTTGTGTTTGGGGTGTGGGTGGGGGAGTGTAAACGGTTCAAAGGCAGTCTTGACTGGTGGTTTAGTTGTTCACTACTAATGAGATGTTTTCTATGAATAACACTAAGCTGTGTGCGGTGGTGACAGCCATCCAAACAGCCTCTGCCTTTGGAGAACTTACATCCTACGGGGACACCGACAATAGCTTAGGTACAAAAAAAAAAAAAAAAAAACCAAAACAAAACTGGTGTGTCTGATGACAACGGATACTATGGGGACATCAGGTGGGAGTGGAGGGCTGTATCTTTAAATCCACGGTCACAGACGACCTCCTGAGAAGGATGACATTTCATTGAGACCTGAAGGCTTGTTGAGCAAGCTGAAAACCTTCGGGGAAAGACTTCCGGCAGAGGGCACAGTAATGCAGCAGTCCTGTGACAGAATCAAGGAGGCCAGGCTGGATGCCGGGCAGAGTGAGGCTGGAGAGCAGGATGTGAGTCAGAGAGAGAGGCTGGGGTGAAGAGGGGGAGTTTAAAAATGGTTTTTCTTAGCATGTATGAAGTGTACATTATAATGGGCTCACCATGCCATTCTCTACATATACATTTCATAGTTCAGACATATTCACTCCTTGCTACCCTGCTCTGTCCCTTCCAACTCCCGATAACCATTTCCTCCTCTTAATTAGCCCCCCTTATTACTTCCACCGTCCATGCTTTTGTGACTTAATGAGTTTAATTCCAGTTATTTACAGTTATTTATCACAGTGGCTGCCCCACTGAAGAACGCATTTCTGGAGAAAAGGGGAATTTTGAAGAGGGAGGATGAAAATAAACCTTGCAAGAGAGGGGGTAATGGCCAGCACCTTACCAAAACAGCACCCAGCCAGGTCAGCACCTTACCAAAACAGCACCCAGCCAGGCCAGCACCCTACCAAAACAGCACCCAGCCAGGCCAGCACCTTACCAAAACAGCACCCAGCCAGGCCAGCACCTTACCAAAACAACACCTAGCCATGCCAACACCCTACCAAAATAGCACCCAGCCAGGCCAACACCTTACCAAAACAGCACCCAGCCAGGCCAGCACCCTACCAAAACAGCACCCAGCCATGCCAGCACCCTACCAAAACAGCACCCAGCCATGCCAGCACTCTACCAAAACAGCACCCAGCCAGGCCAGCACTCTACCAAAACAGCACTCAGCCATGCCATTACTTTACCAAAACAGCATCCAGCCAGGCCAGCATTCTACCAAAACAGCATCTAGCCAGGCCAGCACCCAGCCAGGCTCTCTCCACCTTTGCCCAGCCCATACTTGGGAGCCTTTGCTGGTCTGGGCCCAGGAGAGGGTGTGCCAGCCTCCCTGCCTGTCCAGCTCCCCCCACGAGGTGCCAGTGGCTCCGCTAAGCTGGGCTTTGAAGGTTGGGCACGATACTAATGGGAAGCAGCTAGAGTGGAGTGGGAAGGCTCCTTGGCAGGGAAACAAGCCGACATTTGACAAATGTCTCTGTGTGGAGACCGGTGTCCCTTTCTGGAGTCATGGAAACCATTTTATCATTTCTCCGATCCCCTGCTTTTGGCCTAGGCACAGTTTCCATGACATCTGCCTTACAGCAGATGGAGGCCTGGAGCCAGAGGCTAAGTGATTTTTCTTTTAATTTTTATTTTTTTAGGGAGGTTTAAGCAGGACAATACATGTTATACAATTGAAAAAAAACAAGATTAAGAAAGAAAAACTGTTCTTTTGGCCTCCTCACCTCTCCTACCTACTAACCCCTGGCATCTTTCCAAAATGAGAAATGAGAAACTCATATTTCTCCTGGCTTCCAGATAGGGATCAGATTATTTTTCTACCACTGGAATATAAAATTAATTTATAGCCTCGGTTAAATTTGATTTAAAAAAAATTTCAGCCTCTCTTACACACACACACACACACACACACACACACACACATTTGATTGAGATATTTTTGTTGTTGTTGTTGACGTTTTAAATAGTTACTCCACAGACCCAGCATCAGGTTTCATGGAGCGTTTACTGGAGTGCTTATTTTCAGTGATTCTGTTCTTGGATATTTTCCAATTATTTTCAGAGGACAAACTCACTCTGTGTGTATAAGAACCTCAAAAAAAAATCTTCATGGCAGGAAGAGCGCTGATGAATTCAACTTTAGGAGGGTAGAGCTTCAGAGGCTGGTTGAAGTAGGAACTGTAAGGTTTTCACAGGAGGTGCTTTGAGGCTGGGGAGCAGGGAGACCCTTGCATAAGCAGAAGGGACCGGCTACCCACTTCTCTTTCTCTGCTTGGCTCTTGCTATATCAGCTTGCTGGTAGCTGCTATAAGGAGAAAAATCAAAGAACAAAGAGAGCTTCAGATGGAGAGCCTTAGCTCTGAGCATGGACATGGCTTGTTCCTGGGGTCTCCAAAGCTGCTTACCCATCACCATCATCAGAGATGCTTGTGTGGTGAGGTGACCCCCACACCCAAGCTTCTGGGTCAGTCCATGTCTGATAATACATAAATCGCTGGTGAAATTCTGACTAGCCTGGGATACCATATTGACAGTCAGAAATGATTTCACACATTTAAATAGAAATGGAGGCGTTTCAGGACTAAGACCAGCAAGTGGTCTGCTGCTTCAGCTGCTTTGTGACTAGGACTACTCTGTTTGTGTTTTTCAGACAGGACCTTCCTCTACAGCTGGCCTCAAACTCAGGGCAATTCTCCTGCCTCAGTCTCCTGAGTGCAGGGATAATGGATGTGAACCATCATGCTCACTTTAGTTTGTTTTTGTGTTTAAACTTTTGTGTGTGTGTGTGTGTGTGTGTGTGTGTGTGTGTGTGTGTGTGTGTGCGCGTGTGTGTGTGCATGTGGAGGTCAGAGAACAACTTCAGGTGTTATTCCTCGGAACCACCCGTATATTGAGATAGTTTCCCGTTAGCCTGGCTCTCTTCAAGTAGACTAGGATGACTGACTACTGAGCCCCAGGGACCCATGCATCTCTGCCTCCCCAGGGCTGAGATTACAAGTACTAACCACGCCATCACGTCTCACTTTCTCTCCCTCTTCTTTAAATATGGATGCTGGGGATGGGACGCAAGAAAACACTTTCTTTTCCACAAGAAAGGCACCTTACCAACAGAACTATCTCCCTAGCCTTCATTTTCTTTTCTTTTTTTTTTTTAAAGATTTATTTATTTATTTTGTATACAGCATGTAGGACCAGAAGAGGGCACCAGATCTCATTACAGATGGTTGTGAGCCACCATGTGGTTGCTGGGAATTGAACTCAGGACCTCTGGAAGAGCAGTCAGTGCTCTTAACCTCTGAGCCATCTCTCCAGCCCCCTCATTTTCTTTTAAAGACAAGTTTTCTATGTTAGATGAAGATGTTAAGAACCAAGAAAAGCCATAAGGAAGAGCATGACTTTGAGACTTCCCTTGTGCACAGGGTGATCGTTTCCTTACTCTTTTGAGTATTCTGCTTTGCTTTGCCAATGAACACTGTCATCAGACACCATTTGTGTGGTCCACAAGGCCCTGGCCCAGGACTCTGCTGCTCAGGCCAGAGCC
>CABHPH010155265.1:6884-20588 GCA_902168325.1 Peromyscus nudipes | reverse complement strand
TTTATTTATTTATTTATTTATTTATTTATTTATTTATTTATTTATTTATTTATTTATTTTTTATTTGTGTGTGTAGATTTTTTTTTTGTGTGTGTGTGTTTATGTAGTCAGTATGTTTGTATGTGTATGAGCATGCATGTGAAGGACAGAGGTTGACATCATGGTGTCTTCCTCTATTCCCCTCTCCACCTATTTTTTTTTTTTTTTCTGAGACGGCGTCTCTCAGTGCCTTAGTTACTTTTATATTGCTGTAATAAGATGCCATGACCAAGGCAATTGATAGAACGGAGGCTTACAGTTTCAGAGGGTGAGCCTAAGACCATCGCAGTGGGGAAGCCTGGCAGCAGGAAGGCAGGCATGGCGCTAGAGCAGTGGCTGAGAGCTTACATCTGATCCACAAACATAAGGCAGAGAAAAAGAGACAGTTAACTAGAAATAGAACGTGATTTTGAAACCTCAAAGCCCTCTGCTAGTGACAACATCTCCTCCAACAAGTCCACCCTCCTAATCCTTCCCAAACAGTTCAACCAACCGGGGGCCAAGCATTCAAACATATGAGCCTACAGGGGCAATTCTCATTCAAACCACCACAGTCACTGAACCCAGAGCTCGCTGATTGGCTAGACTGGCTAGCTAGCGATTCTGGGGACCCTCCTGTCTCCACCTTCCAGTGCTAGGGTTCAGATTTATACCACCATACCTGGCTTTTTACATGGGTGCTGGGGATCCAAACTCAGGTCCTCAGTTTTTTTTTTGTTTTTTTTTTTTTGTTTTTCGAGACAGGGTTTCCCTGTGTAGCTTTTTTGGAGCCTGTCCTGAAACTCACTCTGTAGCCCAGGCTGGCCTTGAACTCACAGATTCGCCTGCCTCTGCCTCCCGAGTGCTGGGATTAAAGGCCACCACCGCCCGGCGGTCCTCATGATTTTGTGGTAGGCACTTTATCAGCTGGACCACCTCTCAGTCTTCTTTATGAGCTTTTGACAGGATCATTACACAGGGAGAATGTGAAGGTCTACATGGGGTCTGACCAGTGTGATTCTAGCACATTTTACTAAGAAACCCATCTGTACCTGAAGCCTGCTAACGTAAGTGTGGCTGCTGGCGTGGTTTGTGTCAAAGGAGAATGCAGAGGGCTGAAATTCTTAATTCCCCTTGCTCTACTGTATCACACATATCCCCTGCATATAGGATCTATCAGAGAATGAAGTAACCGACTTCCTGTTTATCCTCTTATCACCCCAGGAAATCAATTAAAGATTAAATCCTGAACCGACCAATATTCTTAGTCACCGTCACCGAGCGCTATAGACCATTAGGTTACATCAAGCCTTTGACATGTCACTGATTCCTTAATGAGCAGCTTGTGACTCATAGCTGGAGAAGGGAGAAGCCGCCTGTGACCCCGTACCGTCCTAATTGCCAACTGAGCTGTTCTCGTGGGCTCACTCTGTGTATTTTAAAAATCTAATACTGCCACCAGCAAATTCACGATTGCTCAGGAAACTTCCAAATATCTTTAAAGATGCCATCTCCCCGTGTTATTTCATCTAATGAGACCTGAGGGCAAGGCAACCTTGTCTTCCTCCTTCAGCACTTTGTCTGGATCCTTTGCTGCCTGCTATTTATTGCCACTCAGGCTGTCTTCATCAAGTCTCTGTTTCTCTGAAATGTCTTCTTGAATTTTAAGCAATTTATTTTTACCACCCTCACACACGCAGAGCCCTTCAGATTCCAGGCAATGCATTTTGGGACAAGTGGACTTCAAACCAAAGTCCTTCCTCAACGAAGGAGTTGACCTCAGCATGAGCCCCAGGACATGCATGCTGGATTCCACCTTTTGTGAGCTCCAACTGTGTGCTATTGCTGAGAAGAGGGTCTAGACAATTTGAAAAGGATCAATCTGAGAACACCAATTTTCTGTGCTTAGAGCAGTTGCAATCAAATATGGAAGAAAAGAAGTATACAAGATAAACACACACACAGAAGGCTAGAATGGACAGCTGCAGGTGCTCACGGTGGTGGGCAGTGTAGTCAGATGGACAGAATCTGGATTCACACAGTTAGATTAATCACTGTGGGGAGAACCGTCTTCACTGTGGGGAGGACCATTCCTTGGGCAGCGGGTTCTGGACTGTATAACTCCGGGAAAACTGAGCACTGGCATTCATTCATCTCTCCCTGTTACCTGACTACAGTCCACGTGACCACCTGCTTCAAATTCCTGCTGCCTTCACTGCCCTGCCACGGTGGATGGTACCGTGAAGACGCCCTTCCTCCTGCAGGTTGCTTTTGTCAGGGTATCTTATCTTAGTGATGCAAAAAGAAACTAAAACCCTTCCCAAACTTGGATAAAAACTAAAACACACATACACACTCAGCACACTTTCTTGTATGTTATTTCTACATGGGAGACTGCATTCTCCCTCCATCATCCTCTCCGCTCTTCCTTATCACCGTTCACTCAGTCACTCAGGTGGCTTCAGACCATATCAGTTCCTCCCTCATCCCTGTGTTCTTTGCTCAGTCCCCTTTGCTGTCACCTACCTCATCCATCCTCCAATGCTAAGGTCGCCAGACCTGTCCGGCATCTGCGCTTTTCCGCTGTTCCTTCGAACCATTTCTCTGACTTAATTAAAGTATGACTCTTCTTGCATTAAAGTGCATATCCCTTAACTCTCCATGTGACAATCTTTACTTAGGTGTATATTTACATAGCAGTCATGTAGATCTTGCAGAAGAGCCCCAGCATGACCCTCTGGGCCAAGACCCTTCAGGGAACCCTTTGTTCTCATCCCTTTCACCATATGTTGCTTTTTTTATTTCTGATCTCCGTGTGGATGGAATCATGCAGTGGATACTCTCCTGTACTTAATTTCTTTTTATGGACCTTATGTTAGGTACATCAGTAGCTTGCTCCTTTAAGGAAAAGATATATTTTTATTTTATACGTATGGGTGCTTTGCCTATATGTATGCATGTATACACACCATGTGTGTGCCTGGTATCCAAGGAGCCAGAAGAGGTTGTTGGATCCCCTGGAACTGGAGTTACAGATGGTTGTGAGCTGCCATGTGGATGATGGGAAACACAGCGGGTCCTCTGCAGGAGCAGCCAGTGCCCTTCACCCCTGAGCCATCTCTCCAGTCCCTAGCTTGCTCCTTGTAATGGAGTTGATTTTAGACATCCTCTGACACACACTCTAAGCAGGGTCTCATGACTCTGAGGACTACAATTGGAGGAAGAGGGAAATGACAGAGAAATGTCTCCGACATCGTATCTGCTGATGCTAGCTAATGGTTTGGGGACTCCAAAGAGTCTGAGGATGTTAAGGCTGTCTCTGGCCATGATAAGTCTTTAACAGTCAAGACACAACCAGATTTGTTTTCTGTCAGGTGGAAACTTGGGGGTCAGGGGATGTTTTAAATTGGGGAATGTGGTTTTCCCTGGAGAGAACAATGTCCACATCGGGCCTGACATCGTGGCCTTTCTTGAACAGTGGCATTTGAATGGACTGTGAGCTTCTGCTCCTCAGACTTTTCCAAACCTGGGAAGAGCTGGTGGGTTGAGGGTACACCAGGCATTCGGGCTGTATAGACGCCATGCCTTAAATGCATTTACAGCTTCTTTTGTGATTTGCAGAAATTCTCTTCTAGCTGGTCAATATGAATGGATTAGAAATGTCTCTGAGCCCATTGCTTTCTGCCATTTGAGTAGCTTCTAGAGCCAAAGGAAGAGTACCCCTTTTGTGTAGAGTGGTTTGGGAAATCTCCTGGTAAGACATGATCCTTTATACCAGAAAAACCTGGAGGCCATCTCAGCGTTTTGCATCTCAGCCTGTGCTTATGGAACTGCTGTCAAGTGAAATGGGAGGAGCCAAGGTTCTGGGTGACTAACCACTTAGGCTGAAGTCACTTTGCAGCTAATGGGAAGGCAGCACTGGAAGCTGGGTCTCCTGATGCCAGGAACTCGGCGCCTCCCCTCTCAGGCCCTGTATGGACAACCTCCCAAACCCTTCTTCTTGTTCACATATAGGTCTTTACAATTCAACTTTCTCTGGTAGACATGACTCCTCCCATTAACCGCTGAAGGCTGTGGTACTTAAATGGCAAACACAACAAATGTCACTTTGTCAGAGAGCAGAAATTAGAATTTAAAAGCAAAGCTTTACTGTAAACACAACAGCTCTATATTGCTTTTTAGAGATTTGATATGAGAAAGCTTGGAAAAGGCGACTTTTCTCATAGGCTGTAGGAACATGGTCCAAGAACGGAGTTGAGTGAGGAGAATTCAGAGTGCTTGTGAGACAACGCTTAGAAAACAAGAGTCTTGTGACCCCAGTTTCTTCAAAACAGGGAATGCATTTTCATGTTCCTCCCAGCTGTAGCAGATAGGAGTGAGTTTACTTCAGATTATTCATTACCACTGGCTATTGTAACTGGTTTATATGCCTCTATGGAAAAAAAAAAACCACATTTTCCCCCACATGTTCCTATGATTGCACACCTTACTCATGTGATTCTTTTTAACCCTCAGAGTATAAATTGTCTGATGCTCCGAATAAAGTTAGCTATTGCATGAGACTTTAGCTCACCTCATTTATTGGCTCTGGAGTGGTAAACAATAGGCAGCGTAACCCATAACTTTTCTAGTCTTCTTTGTACCTAGTTCATGTATTCAAAGAGGAACCTTTAACCCACTTCTCCCCATCCCCCACTCCCAGCTTCCGGCAACCACCAGCCTACTCTTGTCTCTTTGAATTTGACCTTTAAGATTCCACTAACAAGTGATCATACCATCCTTGTGTTGTGGGAATTCATTCTGTTCAACCAATGACCTTTGGGCTATCTGGCCTGATGGGCATGGCCCTTTCTGGGTATGTGATGGGTTAAAACTGAGGAGGGGGCACGGGTGCTCTCTCTTGGGTAGTTGGAGACTGAACAATTGGTTCCCACCACTCTTGGGCAGAATAGAGGACAATGACAGCTGTTTATTTTGTTCTGTATCCATGAGTGTGTTATCCCCATTTTATACCTTAGTAAATTGATGTCCTTTAACAGACTCTCGTGGATTCTCATAACGTTCTTGTCTTTCTCTTACTGAATTCTTTCATTCAGCACAGTGCCCTCTGGGTTTATCTGTGTTCTTTCTCACAGGTGGCAAGATTTCCTTCCTTTTCATGGCTGAATAATACTCACTGCATATGTGTGCATGCACATAGTTATCTCACAATTTCTTTGGACATGTGTCATAGATGCCTCAATCAATTCTGTATTTAGTGACTAATTCTACAAAGGACAGTAGAGGGTGGCTATTTCTCTGAGGTACTGACTTTATTCCTTCTGGGAACATACAGACACAATGATAGCAAGTTGGGATGAAAGACGTGTTAGCCAGCTTGATTGTGGCGGTCATTTCTCAGTGTACACATGTATTACAACCTCACGGACACTTTAACAGACACCATTTTATTGTCAACTAGACTTCGGTAAAGCTAGAGAACAACAAGTAAAGGAGGACTCGACTGGTTCTCTACCTGAGTTCTGTGTCAGTCCGATCCAATGAAAATGCTCCCCAGCTCCCAATGCTTTGCTTCCCTGACGGAAGCCCCATTGTTCCACTCTTATGCCTCACATGGCTGGTGGTCGTGAGATCACTTCAGGAGACCTCCACAATTTTCAAAGGCTTCTGTGACAGTTCCCAACCCAGCTCCAGCTGTTCCGCCTGTCATGAAGAGTGTTCTGGGCTGTGGCTGACAGGTTGGCATGAGAGGGACCTCTGTGTCCTAGGGCCCTTTGCTTTTTCTCACGTGCCTACAGGTGTGGAGGAGTGTCAGAGAGTCCTTTCCTTTTCCCCCTGTGCCTGCTAGGTGTGGGCACACCAGGAAAGGAACTTGCTCTCCGCTTTGTTTATGGAACTGGATCATTTAGGCCCTTACTAAACAGATTATAAAGCAAAATTGCCTAGAGAGAGCTGGAGGATGGGAAAGATACAATACATAGCCCAAGGTTAAGTCCTGAATGCAGAATTTCTGGTTCTGTTCTGACAGTCACTGAAGTGATTAAAAACAAAGAAAACTTGAAGGCCTATGCTGTAAGATTAAGAATTTCCCACATAAAATTCAAGTGTGGGTTAAAGAGGCAACACCGTAGGCTGGTCTTTCTTTTCCCATCAATTCTATTATGGGTATCTCTGGACTGAGGAACCCAGGGGAACGACCTGTGGAGACGCTTCCCCTTTGAAAGCTTATTTCTGCCAGTGACACCAGGACAAAGGAGGAATCCAGAGGCCACCTGCTTGGCCAGTGGAGGGCAAATCAGTGATAACCGCTTTGTGACCTAGAAGCTCGGAAGCAAGCCAAACACTCACAGAAACAACTCCCGTGTGCAACTGACTTTGCATCTCTCAGTTCCTGCTCTTTTTGTCTGCTTTTCCTCTGTGCTCCAAAGTAGACAGATATGTCATTCTGGAAACCTGACCTCTGTGCTTTGCAGTCTAGGACGGGGAAGTACTTCTGAAGCCATGGCAACATGACCTTCAAGGGGATTACTAGGCTGTACTTGGACTGAAAGGAACACTGTAAGACTCAGAAGCCGTGTGTATGGGTTGGGGCTCCAGTCTAAAAGATGACACTGTGAGCGGACACTTTCTGAGCTCAAGAAAGCACACACGACAAGTTCCGGGTCACCCACCTTCCCACGGCATCCTGTTTTCCCAGAGTCTTTGTTGCTCTTAGGAAGCCTGAAGGAAAACCACTTCCTCTGGAGGCCTTCCTGACTCCCGGCCAGTCCCCATCCCCAGCAGCCCAGCAAACCTTCCATAGGCTCCGCCTACTGACTAGCCAGCACCACTGGCCTGACCTTGTCTAGTCTCCTCCTAAGGGCCAGGAGCCATCCATGGTGGAGTGACACTTGTCATCAGGTGTCTGTCTGTCTTTGGATGTGTGACTCTGTGCTTCATCCAAGGAATCCGCAGCTTAGCCCTTCCCTCTGCAAAATGCTTTGCGTGTGGAAGAGCCTCTTGTTAGAATCTGGCCATCCTGCACCATATCTTTGGAGTCATTTCTGTGTGGGCCAGGGAAGACCCCATCCCTAGCACCAACATCCTTTTTTTTCAAAGTGGGCACGTGCCTCAGACAGTCTGTAACCTTGAACTTGCATCCTTGCCTTTTGGATGGCTGTCCTATAGTTTATTAACATTTTTAATATGTAGATAATGGTTGTGCATCTTTAAGGGGTTCAGTGTGATGTGTGGTATGTTGACCCTTCATCTGACGAGCAGCTCAGAATATTTAGGTTCTCTAGCATCAGACAATCATCATTTCTTCAAAACAAGAGCAGAAAAACCCTCTCTTCTGGCTCGTTTGATCAATGACACAACATTGTGGAGCATAATCACCCTTCAGGCCAGAACTTTTTCTCTTCTCTGGCTGACTTTGTACCTGATCACAAATCCCTACCCATCTTTCCATTTCTTATACTTTCCTCAGCCTCTGGAAACTGGTAACTAATTTTCACGCACTTAGCAATTATAGGTTTTACAAACGAGTGAAATCCTGAGATGTTTATCATTCTGTACCTGGCTTGTTGAAGTAAAACCTTCTGATTTCCGAGTCCATCCATGCTGCTTTCTTGTTTGTCTTGCACAGGAGCTGTGGAGTGGTGCTGTGGAGGAGAGCTGGAGCTAAGATGGCGAAATAGTGTGGTGATATTGTGTTCCCCAATAGAGTGTGAACACTAGTAAACTTATCTGGGGTCAGAGAACAAACAGCCACTAGATATAGAGGCCAGAAAATGGTGGCACACACACCTTTAGTCCTAGCATTCCGGAGGCAGAGATCCATGTGGATCTCTGTGAGTTCAAAGCCACACTGGAAACAGCCAGGCATGGTGACATACGCCTTTAATCCCAGGAAGTGACGGCAGAAAGCAGAAAGGTATATAAAGTGTGAGGACCAGGAACTAGAGGCTGGTTAAGCTTTTAGACTTTTAGCAGCAGTTCAGCTGAGATTCATTCCGGATGAGGACTCAGAGGCTTCCAGTCTGAGGAAACAGGATCAGCTGAGGAATTGGCGAGGTGAGGAAGCTGTGGCTTGTTCTA
The DNA here is from genome assembly GCA_902168325.1 of Peromyscus nudipes. NCBI lineage: Eukaryota > Metazoa > Chordata > Mammalia > Rodentia > Cricetidae > Peromyscus > Peromyscus nudipes. The sequence continues at coordinate 12,491 of CABHPH010155265.1, read as the reverse complement.
ATTCTCTGATCTTCCAGTGTTCACCCCAATACCTGGCTCCAGGTTTGATTTTATTAATAAGACCTTTTAAGATTCGCGTTACAAAATAGCTCAGTTGGTAGAATATTTCCTTAACATGTTTCCTATTGGATCTCTGAGTTTAATTCCTAGCACTGTATACACGGGACTCTGGTGTAAGCCTGAAATCCTAACACTTGGGAGATAGAAGCAGGAAGATCACAAATTCAAGGTCATCTTCAACTATGTAACAAGTTTGAGTCCTTGTCTAAAACAACAACAACAAACAACAACAACAACAACAACAACAACAAAAAGTCTGTGCTCTGGGGCCATCAAGCCTGGTTGCTTCAGTTTTCTCTTCTGAAAAACAAAAAACAAAAAAAAAGTACTGTCTCAGAACCAACTTCTAGAATTGTTAAAAGGAATACATGATATAGCCCCTATTAAGAATTTAAAATTGTTTGTGGTGTGTAGCGATGGCCAGAAGTTAGCTAGCAGTTAAAGCCGAAGGAGGGGTAGGTGTGATTACATTTATAAAGTCCTTCAAGTGTGCAAACTCCCTGTGTGTTTGAGAGCGGCCCACCATTACCCTGGATGTTGAACACATGCTGGTTCTGAGAATGGACGTGTTTGGCCCAGCTCTATCATTTCTTCCTCTGCCCGTGACACAGAGATGTGACGCCTGCATTTCTTCATTTCCCTCCAGGACCAATGGTTGGAAAGATTATTCTATAGTATATTCAAGACTTCTCAAGTTCTAATGAACACAGGAACTACTTGGAAAGCCTAGAAAAGTGCAAATTATTTTTAGGTGTGTCTGGTGGGTAGGGCTGAGCTCTTCTCTCTCTCTCTTTCTTCTCATTTGTCTCTCTTTCTCTTTTCTTTCTCTCTCACAAGGTTTGCCTATGTAGCTCAGGCTGGCCTCAAACTCTTGATCCTCCTGCCTTATCCTCTGAGTTCTGAGATTATGGAGAATGCCACTACTCTTGGTCCTATATTTATTGTTAAAATTTCTTTTTTCTTTTCTTTTTTTTTTTGGTTTTTCCGAGACAGGGTTTCTCTGTGTAGCTTTGTGCCTTTCCTGGCGCTCACTTGGTAGCCCAGGCTGGCCTCGAACTCACAGAGATCCTCCTGCCTCTGCCTCCCGAGTGCTGGGATTAAAGGCGTGCGCCACCAACGCCCGGCGTTAAAATTTCTTTTAACATTTATTTATCATTTTTTTTTTTTTTTTGGTTTTTCGAGACAGGGTTTCTCTGTGTAGCTTTGTGCCTTTCCTGGATCTCGCTCTGTAGACCAGGCTGGCCTCGAACTCACAGAGATCCGCCTGCCTCTGCCTCCCGAGTGCTGAGATTGAAGGCGTGCGCCACCACCGCCCGGCAACATTTATTTATTTATTCTTTGTTTATTGTGTGTGTTTACACGTGTGGGTATGGAAGTGTTCTGGTACTCGTGTGGCGGTCAGAGGACAACTTGAGGTGTTTTTTTCTCTTCCTTCAGCATATGGATTCTGGGGCTCACAAGTTTCTTTCCTCCTGAGCCATCTCGCCAGTTCCTGGTTCCACATTTGTTGCTGCTGTTTCTGGTCTGGGGACCACATTTTTAGTAGTGAGGGCCTAAAAAGAGAGCCTCTCCCAGGTAAGTCCTGTGAAAAAGAGCCCCAGGAGCTCAGCTGCACATGCTCGTAAGAGGTTCCAGACCTGCTTCTGTGCAGCCCTCCACCGGAAATACAGTGAGAGATTCAGGCATGCTTCTGCGCGGCCCTCCACTGGAAATGCAGTGAGAAATTCTTGAAGCTCCTGAAAAGGTCTCAAAACACGAACACCCAGTGACCAAGGCCACTTTACTTTGAGTTCTGCCTTTAATTAAATTTAAAGATTTGAATCTCTCTTAAGGGAGTAAGACTCTAAAACGGTATTCAAGTGTGTACTTGGCAAGCATAGGCACTCACATGTTCTCTAAGAAATGATTAGGTCACTTGACTTGAATGTAAAGCATTGCCCAAAGGCTTCCCATTTGTGATCAATGTTAGGATCCGAGAGAAGCTCCCAAGAAAGACCAACAGTCACATATGCAATTTAGCAAGAGTGTTTATTTCCAACAGGTTGGGATGGCAAATAGCGACCCCGAAGGGAGGTCGAAAGCTCCTTTTAAGTGGAGTTAGGGGAATTCCAGGAAGGAGGGATTAATCTGGTGCTGATTGATGGAGGAAAGATTAGTCTGGGAGCTGATTGGTGGAGGAAATAATAGTTAGGGGCCTATTGGTGGGGAGGAGTCTAGTGGTTAGGGGCTTGTTGACGGGGAGGGTAGAAAAAAACTATCTTTGGCTAGCAGAAGGCTGGGGGCATCTGCTGAGCCAGCAGAAGGCTGGGGGGCATCCACTGATTGGTTGCGCCTAAGTTGTGGTTTTTCTGAGAATTGCTTGCTCAACTCCAGCCCGCTCTAGTGAACCAAAATTAAGGCCTGGTCTGTGTCAGGGCTGCTAGGGGGGCCTGTCATGACCCTGGTTTGGCTACCTGGTCCTCTCAATCAAGGGCAGCTTCAATACTTTTACCTACCTGCCTACTACCTACCTACCTACCTACCTACCTATCTACCTATCTTTGTGTATATGTGGTCTGAGGTGCATATGTATATGAAGATCAGAGGTCAACACTGGGTATCTTCCTTAATTGCTCTCCATTGTATTTTTTGAGACAGGGTCTCTCACTAGTGAGTGTTAGGGATCTGTTTGTCTCTGCCTCCAGTACTGGGAGCTGAGGATCTGAGCCCAGGTCCTTATGCCCGCGAACCAAGCACTTTACCTGCTGAGCCATCTTTCCAGCCCAAATTATGATGGTGCATGTCTGTGAGGGAAGCAAGGAGAGGGTATTTGGGAGGAGTTAGGCGAGGGAGTGAATATGATCAAAATACATTGTACAAAATTCCCAAGGAATGAACAAAGTTTAGAAAAGAAAACTATAAAAAGTATAGAAAACTTGTTTTCTAAATGGAAAGAAAAAGAGGCTTAGGAAGGCTGTGTGGCCCTTCGACCCCACACTCCAGAGAGATTAGATAACCAGGGCTTCCACCTAGTGAAGAGATTAATCCTTCAATAGAGTCAAGATTTGAAGAGACTATTGGGAAGTGGTTGACTATGGAAAGTGAGGCCTGGCTGGAGGAAGTAAGTTATGAAGGGTGTTCTTGGAGATTAGATCTTGCCTTGGGTTCTTACTGTTGCTGTTCCTGTCTGCTTCCCATCAGCCAAGATGTGGTGATGCGGGAGCTCTCTCCATCATACACTCTTGCTGCTTTGATGTTATGCTCAATCACATGAGATGAACAGTGATGGACTAAAGACTCTGCAAGCCAAAATAAGTCTTCCCTACTTGTGGTTTGACTGGAAAATGTTTGGTATAGGCTCACGTGTCTGAACACTTGGTCCCCAGCTGGTGCCACTAGTTAGGAAGGTTGCAGAACCTATTGGGGGAGATAGAGCTTTGCTGGAGGAGGTGAGTCATAGGGCACGGTGGGGTGGGGTGGAGTTGTTAGAACTTAACTCTGCTTCCTGTGTGTGGGTGCAATGTGACCTGCCAGCCATCTGCTTATGTTACCATGCCTTGTCTCCCTGATGTTGTGTCTTTCCTATGGATTTGTAGTCCTTCTGGAACTGTGAGCTACAATAAATCCTTTCTTCCTTAGGTCGCTATTGTCAGGATATTTTATCACGGCTATGAGAAAATAATTCAGACAACCCTTTCAGATGTTCTATGAGATATTTTGTTACTAATACAGAAAGATCTATTTCTGGCAATACAACCTCAAGTCTTTTGGAGGAATAATTGCTATTCAATCTTGCTTTAGTTTTGGGCTGCTATAAAGAAATATCTTCGATAGGAAAATTTACAAAGAATAGAAAAGTACTACTCTGTGTTCTGAAGACTAGGGAGTCAGTATGATCTATCATTGCATTTGGTGTCTGCTTAAGGCATGTTAGAGGCAACACCTTCAATCTATTTTGTGCTGATAGAAGGACACACAGCCTTTTTCAGGTTTTTTTTTTCCCTTCTCATTTTCTTATTAGGCCTTTGAGATTTTTTTTTTTTTTGGTTTTTTGAGACAGGGTTTCCATGTGTAGCTTTGCGCCTTTCCTGGAACTCACTCTGTAGACCAGGCTGGCCTCGAACTCACAGAGATCCTCCTGCCTCTGCCTCCCGAGTGCTGGGATTAAAGGCGTGCGCCACCACCACCCGGCCATCTTTGAGAATTTTATACAATGTATTTTGACCATAATCACCCCTCTCCAAACACCTCCCAGATCCCCCTTCACTTCTCTACCCACCCAACTTTGTGTCCTTTAAAAAAAATTGTCAAGTATAGTTGGTACTGCCCATATACTCCTGGGTATGTGGCCGTCCACTGGAGCATGGTCAACCTACCAGGAGCTACACCCTTAAAGAAAACCGACTCTTCACTCTCTGGATAGCTACCAGTTGCTAATAGCTCCTCAGCTGGGGGTGGGACTTCTGTCTACCTCAGCTCTTCCATGTGAGATCTCTGTCTGGATTGAGCTTGCACAGGTCTTTCTGGTTCGCGATGTCACGACTGCTTTGATTTTACACGTGCCAGTGTCCTGCTGTGTCCAGAGGTCCCTGGTTCTTTGTAGTCCAGGTTGCTTTTATAATGTTACTCATCCCGTTCATGAAGGCTGAGCCATCATGATTTAGCCACTTCCCCAGACTCTGCCTTCTAATTCTGTCACCTTGAGGGGGTTCAAAGTCCACGCTCACATTCTAAACAGGTGGTCATGTCATCGTCATTATTGTCACTGTCATGTCACCACCACTCCCTCTGTGCAGAAGGGCCTATTTACAACTCAAGAAAAGATCGTTTCCAGCAAATGCAAGCCAAGAAAGCACACGTCTTTGCCTTGGCACGCAGGCATCATTTTCTTGTTTGATTCCACAAGACGGTGTTGGGAGGGAGAAGTGCTGCTTTGGAAACAGAGTGATAACTTGAGGCTGTCGCCTCCAAACCTCTGCTGTCCTGATGGTTCAGACCCTGGCATCTCCTGCTCCCACTCTGTTTCCTTGCTTCTGGTCTTACCCTAGCTGCACCACCCTGACCCAGGAGCCAGAGCTAGCTTCTTACTATGAAAATGCGATAGTGGTAATTTCTGACTTAAATAACTTACATGTCCCTAGTTTTCATGTGACAATGCCCAAACCACTAAATATAGAGCATAGGGTCCCCAAAGTCCTTTTTTCCTGAGTAAACTTGTGGTTTAATTTTCTTTTCTTTTTCTTTTTTCTTTTCTTTTCTTTTCTTTTCTTTCTTTCTTTCTTTCTTTCTTTCTTTCTTTCTTTCTTTCTTTCTTTCTTTCTTTCTTTCTTTCTTTCTTTTTTTTGACACAGAGTCTCTCTACCAAGTCCTGACTGTGCTGGAACTCACTATGTAGACCTTGAGGTCTTCTCTTGAACTTACAGAGATCCACCTGCCTCTGCCTCCTGAGTGCTGGTTTTAAAGATGTGTGCTACCATACCTGGCAGTTGGTTTAATTTTTAATAATAGCTGCCTGAACGCTTATGTTATTTTATCTTCTTATTTATTTATTAATATTATCTATCTGTC
>CABHPH010155264.1:37047-68832 GCA_902168325.1 Peromyscus nudipes | reverse complement strand
TTTTTTGTACTTTTTGAACTTAAAATGAAAACACAAAAAGATTTTTGTTATGGATTAATATTTGGAAGGCTGATACCAGAATTTATTATTTGAATTTTGAGACTTAAGAAATGAAATGAACAATAGAGATTTCATTGCAATGGGACAATTTTGAATTTGCTTATAGTGATGACTTGGGAACTCTTTTCTGGAATTATTTGTGTTAAAAATGGAACTGTTTAAATGAAGAAATTTATTGTTTCTACCTAGAATCAAGATGCAGTTTTGTGTATGTATATATGGTTTACTAACTGGTGATTCATGAATTGTTTTATGGAACTGTTTATGTAAAAATGAAATTACTTATGGAACTGGTTTTGTGTTACAAATGGAACTGTTTAAATGGAAAAGTTTGGATTTTCTAACTAGGCTTGAGACTTTGCTTAAAAAATTGAAAAGGGAGAGTTAATATTCCTTAGTCTAGTTAATTTAAAAAATTGTTGTTTGAGTGGATTAATGTCATGTTTTGTTAGTAAGAAATGCAAGTGGGGTATATTAAGAGACTACTTTTAAAGTGTAAAGAGTTTTAAGAAACTGCTTTTGGGGATTACCATTTCATAATTGCTTACTACAGCTAGCACAATGGAGACCCTGGCAACAAAAGTAGCTACCACAGTTAGTTAATCTTTCATTCTATTGGGCATGATAAATATAATTCAGTAGCTATATACATCTCGACTGGCTTTGAAAATTATAAATTTATAAACTCAAGTTCCAGTTGCTTTTGGGATACTATCTTACAAGGACATCAACGTACAGTATGGCTCATTAAGGAAGGGAATGGCTCAGTTGCCTTTAGCCTACTGGCTATGGGTGAGATACGACCTCTGTTGGTCTTTTCTGTATTGAACACACAGATTGCAAGCCCAGTGCCACTTTGAGATCTTTGGCAGCAATTAACTATGCAGCTCACACACGATTGAGCCTGTATGAAAATGAGTATTCAGAGACAGGTAATGCCTGGGGGCACTCACCAACCTAAAAAGAGCACCTGTGTGGCCTGGGCAGGCGTCTCCATGACAGGTAAGGTGACCTGCTGACATTCCACGCAACCCAAGTCAGAAGCTCATTTTTTAATAAAAGGGGGACCTGTAGGGCTCTGGCCCCCGTTTTGGGTAACTGCTGCCTTGCTTGCGCACCTTGACCTTGATATCCTCCCTATGCTAATTCCCTGCCAGGTCCCACCCTCCTGAATGCTTAAGAGAAGTCCCTTGACTGTGTATCCTGAATAATGGGTGTTAACAGATTAAAAGCAAGATTGTAAAACATCAGTAGCGAACTTCTGCCCTCCGGGGTCCTCCCGCTGTGCTGTAAGCCTGTATTTAAGACCTCCTCCCTCCTTCAATAAATGGCATTCGGAATTTAAAATTTAAAAAAAAAGAAAGAAACTGCATTTGGATGTTTTGCTAAAAGTTTTCAAAGTGCGTTAATGGTTAGATTGAGAATATAGCTTTTCAATATGGGTTTATAGGAATTGTATAAGTTTGGGTTCCTCTAACTAGGTTTGAGATTTTGTTTAAAAAATTATAAAGAAAAGGAGGAGTTATGAGGTTGAATTATATTTGCAGAATTTATGTTTAACCTATTGATATTAATGCACCCTGGTTTCGTGGAGTTAAGGAAATATTTAAGTTTGATGTGAATACATCGAAGTTTTTCCTATGTTCTGTTAGCCAGAAAATTCAAATGATTAAGAGTTAAAGTTGTAAGACAGAGAAAATTGTTAACTATATATGGCACCATATATGCTAATTCAAATGGTTCTGTTAAGAGTTTGCTTTGTTATAAGATTGGGAGAATTGTGACTATGTATAGCAATATTTATGTTAACCTATTAATGGTAATGATGAAGCTAAGGGATTAAGTTTGTAGTTGCATTAAGAGTTTTTGGTTTAGAAAGGGCTTGAGGCAGCTAAGACTACTGTAGTCACCGGGGACCTAATTCAAAAGAGAAATGCCATCTTTATCATCCTCTACTCCCTTACTGGGAGGTGTAACAGCTATGGAGATTGCTGTAAGCCATTAATAATGAGTTATTTTTTATATATTAAGAAAGGGGGACCTGTGGGAGCCCGTTTTTGGGTTCCTCGTGGCTTTACCCAGCATGTCCACATAGAGGATGATTAGGACCAAGGGCCTGAGTGCAGGTGTCTGAGATGGTCTGCACTTGGCTGTGCTGGGGGAGGAGGTCATTTGCTCCACCCCTTGGCGTCTCTATAAATACCCTGGGGCAGAGACAGTCAGGGCCCATTAGAAAAGATTCCAGGCCCTCTCAGGGCCATCCTTTATTTTCTATCTGTTTATCTCCACAATATTCTCTGTAATATAAATCCTTCTATCTAATATTTCCTGCTGCTCGCACTCAAAACTCTGGGGAGCTGTGGGGTTGGTGGGAAAACGCCCCACACCTCAGGCCACCAGGTCCACAAGATCTCCTCCTGGATTCTCAAGTTCCTGCAAGGCCACAAGTTTGTTCCAATGGTCCAAGGACACAGAAGAAGAAAAGCAAAGTGTTCACCCAGGAAAAAAAAACAGGTCCTACAAGAATATTTCGGTAAATTCATGTACCCAAGACAGGAAAAACACCTGGCAGTAGATCAAGAGTTTGGCATGAAGGAGCACATTATCAAGGTTTGGTCCTTCTCTCCCTCTTCCCAAGTCAGATCGCCTCTACCCCAGCAGCCACCTGTACACATCTCTGACTAGCACAATTCTGATGCTTTTCCATTGCTTAGGGTTCCTTGGCCCAGAAACAGATTGTAGAATGGTCATGAAGGTGCATCCAAAGTTGAATTTGCAACCCCATTAGCTGCTCAGTGTAGAATCTAGGTACAATGCAGAGAAATAATGGTGCCTCACAGTAGCTTAGCAACCTAGACAGCAGGGCTCCCTCCAAACTCCCAACTTCTATTAGAAGCTTCTTTAGTCTGTGAGTTTCAGGTGCAGCACATCCTACCTTCATCCTTCTTGTGTCCATGAACCTTAGAGTTCTGTGATAGAGAGCAAAGTCCAGGATTTTCATCCAGCATCTTTAGGTTTGGGACCTAAATGGGGCTCTATTCTCAACTCCTCTCTTCATTTATCCATCTAAATCTGATTCGTGTACAACCAGTCTAGGCAGAATCAGAAGGCAGCTCCAAAACTATCTGGGAAAGCTGAATGTGGATCTCATGATAGACCTGTATTCCCCAGAGGATGTGACCCTCTTGACCCATCTGCCAGTGAAGGTCCCGAGTGCCAGAACCCATTGGGTATCCATCTTCTGCCTCAACTCAGACCCCCAGTACCTTCTGAGATGAGGAAGCCAAGCTCTACATCTTAAAACAGGCCTTTGGGGAGAAGTGCTTCAGGAAGAGCTCAGCTAGAGTGGCTGCAGAGGAGGAAGGGTATAGAACTCCCTGGGAAGGAAGTTTCACCAATCACCTGGGAGGTCTGGCCCTCCCAAAGATTGTGTCACTCTTGCCAGGTCAGCCAGCTCAGAATCTATGCATGAGACCATCTGGTGTGAGAATTCCAGCTCTACTGAGCTATTCGACATTGCCCCAAACACAGAATCCGTCTTCTTCATGTGTCACAGACCATCAGTTATGAGCTCTCCTCCAAAAGTCAGCCACTTGAGCAATTCCCTAGACCAAAGAGCCATCCTCTCCAAAAGTAACTCAACCCCTGAGGAGATCTCCAAAAGCACTAAGAGATCTAGATAGAAGATGCAGCAGAGGAAGAAGGCTACAGAACTACCAAGGAAGGGAGTCCAAGTTTCCCATTCTAAATCTGCCAGCCACAATGGCTCTATCCTTTTAATGGCCTCTGAAGAAGAGGATTCCTTGTCCCTAGACATACTGGTGTCAGTTCTCCTCCTCTAGTCAGTCCCTCCTGAATTTCATACAAGTCAGAATCCATTCTGTCCAGAAGAGAGAACATCCAATGGCAGCTTCCTCCTCCACTCAGACCAAGTATTTTCACAAACCCAGAATCCATCTTTTCCATTCATCACAATAATGAGAGTCTACGGTGTGCAGCCCTGAAGTGTGCATAACCTGGCAGGAGGAGATCCAGCAGGAGGAAACAGAATCCTAGGTCCATCGGTGGACTGTGCATCATCTACACATGCAGCTCCAGCCAGAGATCCAAACCCAGTCCATTCTCCAGATTCCAGCACAGTTTCAACAGCAGCTCTGGAAGCAGCCACCCAGGATGCTGGAAGACGAAAGGAGACTCAGTCAGGCAACACATTCTCAGTCACAGAGAATCATTAGGGCTCCACTGGCTATAGGTTACAGCTCTTTATTGATCATCTGTCAGTTGGATGACTCTCTGGATGAAGTGTCACAGCCTCACTACTTGAGTACTGCCCACTGTTGGATTTCACTGAAGAACTATTGATCGTGGAAATCCTGACACTACTGCCTTCAACCACCAGAGTATATGGATCACAGACAGTAGCCACCACACACACTTTCATTATCTTTGTGACAAAAAAATCTAACTCTAGGTATCTCAAGCTGGCTCTTAGTGCTTACTGAACACCTGCTTTCCTTCACAGAAAACCGATTCCAATTTTTCGGTGAGAAGTGTCATCAGACCTAGATTTTTTTTTCAGTGTCTTGAATTTTTGTCTTGTTTCCATTCAGGTTTAACTGTGTAAAATAACTGTAATATGTGTTTCATTTATGTATTACATGGATTGTATATTCTCTTATACATTGTATACTATATATGTTGTGGGTTCATATATTTGTTTATATACACACAATATATAAAATTGTACAGCTATTGTGAAAGATCAGTCTTATGGTAGTCCAGGCTGGCCTATATGTTCTAGCAATCCACTTTCTTCCTCCTGGTGTTGAGAGGCTTTAGTGAGCTAATATACATGGCCGAACTATGAACTTCTCTGCTGAATTAATGAGTTGTATTAACTTATTGGGTTATTCATACCTTATCTTTAAATCATTTAAAGTCATTTGAATCCAACTCCACATGTCACTCTTACTACTTTATAATGTGCCACAATATTAAGAAAAATCAAAATCTTGGGTGCCTGTGAAGGCTCAGAAGTAAAAAGCATGTACTGACTCAGTTCACTTCTCAGCATCCATGTATTATATTCCCCCATTACTGGATCTCCACTGCAGGGGTCTGACATCCTCTTCTAAACTTCCCATCACCATTTGGAGTTGAGTGGAGAACCCTTTTCCTTCCAAGTAACCAACTCTGTAGTTCTCCACTGAACCCAGACTTACAAGTTTGCCCAGGTGCCTCAGGTCCACCATGTCCACAAGATTCCCTCCTGGATTCTCAAGTCCCTGCAAGATCACAAGATTCTCCCAAGGATCCAAGGAGGCAGCAGAAGAAAAGCAAAGTGTTCACCCAGGAACAAAAGCTAGTCCTGCAGCATATACCCAGTCCAGGATCAAAATGTGGCAATGGCTCATGAGCATGGTGTGAAGAAGTACAACATCAAGGTTTAGTCCCTTCTTCTCTCTCCCCTAGTCAGATAGTCTCTACCCCAGCGGTAACATATGCATGTCTCTGACTCCCACAATTTTAGTGTCCTTCCATTGCTTGGGGCACCTTGGCCAGGAAACAGATTGCAGAATGATGAAGGTGCATCCAAAGTTGGATTTGCAATCCCGTTAGCCACTTAGTGTAGAATCCAGTTGCAATGCAGAGGGATAATGGTGCCCCACAGATTCTTAGCGGCCTAGACATGTGGGCTCCCTCCAAACTCCCAACCTCTATTAAAAGCTTCCTTCCTCTGTTTCAGGTGCAGCTCATCCTGCCTTCATCCTTCTTGTGTCCATGAACCTTAGAGTTCTGTGATAGAGAGCAAGGTCCAGGCTTTCCATCCAACATCTTTAGGTTTGGGACATAAATGGGACGCTGATCTCAATTCATCTCTTCATTCCTTTGTCTCTCTAAATCTGATTCAAGTACAACCAGTCTAGGCAGAATCAGAAGGCGGCTTCAAAACTGTCTGGGAAGCCTGAATATGGATCTCATGATAGACCTGTATTCCCCCAGAGGATGTGACCCTCTTGACCCACCTGCCAGTGAAGGTCCCAAGTGCCAGAACCCATTGGGTATCCGTCTTCTGCCTCAACTCAGAACCCAAGTACCTTCTGAGATGAGGAAGCCAAGCTCTACATCTTAAAACAGGCCTTTGAGGAGATTCTATGCATGAGACCATCTGGTATGAGAGCTTCAGCTCTAATGAGCCCTTTGAGTACTGCCCCAAACTCAGAATCCATCTTCTTCATGTGTCACAGACCATCAATTATGAGCTCTCCTCCTCAAGTCAGCCATTTGAGCAATTCCCTAGACCAAAGAGACATCTTCTCCAAAAGTAACTGAACCCCTGAGGAGATCTCCAAAAGCAATAAGAGATGTAGGTAGAAGATGCAGCAGAGGAAGAAGGCTACAGAACTACCATGGAAGGGAGTCCAAGTTTCTCATTCTAAATCTGCCAGCCACAATGGCTCTGTCCTTTTCATTGCCTCTGAAGAGGATTCCTTATCCCTAGACATACTGGTGTCGGTTCTACTCAAGTCAGCTACTCCTCAATTTCATACAAGTCAGAATCCATTCTGTCCAGAAGAGAGAGACCATCCGACCGCAGCTCTCCTCCTCCACTCAAACCAAGTATTTTCACAAAACCGGAATCCATCTTTCCCATTCATCACACCAATGAGAGTCTTGTGTGCAGCCGAGAAGTGTGCACTAGCTGGCCAAGGTCCAGCAGGAGGAGACAGAATCCTAGGTCCATCAGTGGACTGTATCATCTGCACATGCAGCTCCAGCCAGAGATCCAGACCCAGTCCATTCTCCAGATTCCAGCACAGTTTCAACAGCACCTCCAGAGGCAGCCACCCAGGATGCTGGAAGAGGAAGGGAGACTCAGTCAGGCAACACATTCTCAGCCACAGAGAATCATCAGGGCTCCACTGTCACTGGGGACCAACTCTTTACTGAACATCTGTCAGTTGGATGACTCTCTAGATGAAGTGTCACAGCCTGACTTATTTGAGCACTGATCACTACTTGATCTTTTAAGAACTCTTGATCCTGGGGATCCTGACACTCCTGCCTTCAACTACCAGAGCATTTAGGTCACAGGCCATTGCCACCACACAGACCTTTTCTTTGTGAGGGAAAACATCTATCTCTCTGTATCCCAAGCAGGCCTATACCACTCAAGGAACTGCCTGCTTTTGTCCCTAGAAGTTTGTGACTCAAATTTGTCACTGACAATTTTGAAACCCAACAGATATTTTGTCAGGGACTTTATAGCTTTTGCTTTTTTCTCCTTAACTGTAAAAATATATATAATATGATGTATATTATATGTTTTATATTAGATATGTGATTATATACTGTATATAACTATATATACAATATATAAAAATTGTACAGCTATTGAGAGAGACCCATTCTTTATATAGCCTACACTGACCTACACATTCTATAAATCCTCTTCCTTCTGCCTGAATGTTGAGAGTCTAGTTCTGAGCTAATAATACACCTGGCCTAACTATAAACTTCTCTCCTGAATTAATGAGTTGTATTAATCTACTGTGTTATTTTCATACCTTATCTTTAAATCAATGAAGTCATTTGAATCCAACTCCACATGTCACTCTTACTACTTTATAATGTGCCACAATATTAAGAAAACCAAAATCTTGGGTGCTTGTAATGGCTCAGAAGGAAAGAGCATGTATTGAGGACTCAATTCTCAGCATCCAGGTTTCATGTTCCCCACTTCCTGGAGCCACACAGCAGGGTCTGACATCCTCTTCTAAACTTCCCAATGCTACTTGGAATGAGTGGAGACCCCTTTTGCTTCCTCTAGTTCTCCAATAAAACCAGACTTACAATTTTTCCCAGGTGCCTCAGGTCACCAGGTCCACAAAGGTTCCTCATGGATTCTCAAGTTCCTGCAAGGCCACAAGATTGTTCCAATGATCCAAGGACACAGAAGAAGAAATGCATAGTGTTCACCCAGGAACAAATGCTAGACCTGCAAGAACATTTTCAAAAGTGCACATACCCAAGCCAGGAACAACACGTGGCAATGTATCACGAGTGTGGCGTAAAGGAGAACAATATCAAGGTAGGTCTCTCTTGTCTCTCCCTATTCCCTCGGCAGATGTCTCTACCCCAGGAGTCACCTGTACATTTCTCTGACTCCCATAATTATAGTGTCTTTCCATTGCTTGGGGAACCTTGGCCCAGAAACAGATTGCAGAATGGTGATGAAGGTGCATCCAAAGTTGGATTTGCTTCCCGTTAGCCACTTAGTGTAGAATCCAGGTGCAATGCAGAGGGATAATGGTGCCCCACTGTAGCTTAATGGCCTAGGCATGAGGGCTCCCTCCAAACTCCCAACCTCTATTAAAAGCTTCTTTCCTCTGTTTCAGGTGCAGCTCTTCCTGCCTTCATCCTTCTTGTGTCCATGAACCTTAGAGTCAGAAGAGAGCAAGGTTCAGGCTTTTCATGCAACATCTTTAGGTTTGGGACCTAAATGGGGCCCTGATCTCAATTCATCTCTTCATTCCTTTATCCATCTAAATCCAATTCAAGTACAACCAGCCTAGGCAGAATCAGAAGGCTTCAAAACTATGTGGGAGCCTGAATGTGGATCTCATGATAGACCTGTATTCCCCCAGAGGATGTGTCCCTCTTGACCCATCTGTTAGTGAAGGTCCCGAGTGCCAGAACCCATTGGGTATCCGTCTTCTGCCTCAACTCAGACCCCCAGTACCTTCTGAGATGAGGAAGCCAAGCTCTACATCTTAAAGCAGGCCTTTGGGGAGAAGTGCTTCAGGAAGAGCTCAGCTAGAGTGGCTGCAGAGGAAGAAGGGTATAGAACTCCCTGGGAAGGAAGTTTCACCAATCACCTGGGAGGTCTGGCCCTCCCAAAGATTGTGTCACTCTTGTCATGTCAGCCAGATCAGATTCTATGAATGAGACCATCTGGTGTGATAGCTCCCACTCCACTGAGCCCTTTGAGCCCTTTGAGCCCCAAACTCAGAATCCATCTTCTTCATGTGTCACAGACCATCAGTTATGAGCTCTCCTCCAAAAGTCAGCCACTTGAGCAAATACCCTAGACCAAGGAGCCATCCTCTTCAAATTAATTGAACCTCTGGGGAGATCTAGGTAGAAGATGCAACAGAGGAAGAAGGCTACAGATCTACCATGGAAGGGAGTCCAAGTTTTCCATTCTAAATCTGCCAGCCACAATGGCTCTATCCTTTTAATGGCCTCTGAAGAGGATTCCTTGTCCCTAGACATACTGGTGTCAGTTCTACTCAAGTCAGCTACTCCTGAATTTCATACAAGTCAGAATCCATTCTGTCCAGAAGAGAGAGACCATCCGACGGCAGCTTCCTCCTCCACTCAGACCAAGTATTTTCACAAAACTGGAATCCATTTCTTCGATTCATCACACCAATGAGAGTCTTGTGTGCAGCTCAGAAGTGTGCACTAGCTGGCCAAGGTCCAGCAGGAGGAGACAGAATCCTAGGTCCATCGGTGGACTGTGCATCATCTGCACATGCAGCTCCAGCCAGAGATCCAGACCCAGTCCATTCTCCAGATTCCAGCACAGTTTCAACAGCACCTCCAGAGGCAGCCACCCAGGATGCTGGAAGAGAAGGGAGACTCAGTCAGGCAACACATTCTCAGCCACAGAGAATCATCAGGGCTCCACTGGCACCAGGGACCAGATCTTTATTGATCATCTGTCAGTTGGATGACTCTCTAGATGAAGTGTCACAGCCTCACTACTTGAGTACTGCCCACTGTTGGATTTCACTGAAAAACCCTTGATTGTTGGAATCCTGACACTACTTTCAACTACCAGAGTATATGGATCACAGACAGTAGCCACCACACACACTTTCATTTTCTTTGCGACAAATAAAATATCTAACTCTAGGTATCCCAAGCTGGCATTTAGTGCTCATTGAACCGCCTGCTTTTGTTCACAGAATACTGTAATCCCAATTGTCACCAGACTTAGATATTTTTTTCAGTGTCTTGATTTTTTTTATTTGTGTCTATTCAGGTTTAACTGTGTAAAATAACTAATTTGTGTACCATTCATGTATTACCTGGATTATATATTCTCTTATACATTATATACTATATACTGTGTGTTCATATATGTATTTATATACACACAATATATAAAATTGTACAGCTATTGTGAAAGAGCATTCCTATCATAGTCCAGGCTGGCCTATACGTTCTAGCAATCCACTTTCTTCCTCCTGGGTGCTGAGATTCTTTTATTGACCTAATATACATGGCCGAACTACAAACTTCTCTGCTGAATTAATGAATTGTGTTAACTTATTGGGTTATTCATACCTTATCTTTAAATCAATAAAGTCATTTGAATCCAACTCAACATGTCACTCTTACTACTTTATAATGTGCCACAATATCTTGGGTGCCTGTGATGGCTCAGAAGTAAAGAGCATGTACGGAGGACTCAGTTCACTTCTCAGCATCCATGTATTATATTCCCCAATTCCTGGATCTCCACTGCAGGGGTTGACATCCTCTTCTAAACTTCCCATCGTCATTTGGAATGAGTGGAATCCCCTTTTACTGCCAAGTAACCAACTCTGTAGTTCTCCACTGAACCCAGACTTACAAGTTTGCCCAGGTGCCTGAGGTCCACCATGTCCACAAGATCTCTTCCTCGATTCTCAAGTCCCTGCAAGATCACAAGATTCTCCCAGGGATCCAAGGATGCAGCAGATGAAAAGCAAAGTGTTCACCCAGGAATAAAAGCTAGTCCTGCAAGAACATTTTCAAAAGTGCATGTACTCAAGCTAGGAACAACACATGACCAAGCTCACAAGTGTGGCGTGAAGGAGCACAATATCAAGGTTCGGTCCCTCTTCTCTCTCCCCCTGGCCCCTAATCAGATCACCTCTACCTGAGGAGTCACCTGTACATGTCTCTGACTCCCAAAATTGTAGTGTCCTTCCACTGCTTGGGGCTCCTTAACCCAGTATCAAATTGTGGAATGATAATGAGGGTTTATCCAAAGTTGGAATTGCAACCTCCTAAGTCACTTAGTATAAAATCCATATAATGCAGCGGGATAATGGTGCCCACAGAATCTTAGCGGCCTAGACATGAGGGCTCCCTCCAAACTCCCAACCTCTATTAAAAGCTTCCTTCCTCTGTTTCAGGTGCAGCTCATCCTGCCTTCATCCTTCTTGTGTCCATGAACCTTAGAGTTCTGTGATAGAGAGCAAGGTCCAGGCTTTTCATCCAGCATCTTTAGGTTTAGGACCTAAATGGGGCCCTGATCTCAAAGCATCTCTTCATTCCTTTGTCCCTCTACATCTGGCTCAAGAATAATCAGTCTAGGAAGAATCAGAAGAAGGATCCAACACTATGTGAGAAGTGTGAAATTGGATCTGATGATAGGCTGGCCTCTGCACACGCTGTGTCCCTCTGTTCCCTTCGGCCAAGGTAGGTTCTGTGTGGCAGAACCCTGTTGGTATCAGCTATCGGCATCAACTCAGCCCCTCAAGTACCTCAGATGAGGAATCTAAGCTCTCCATTTTGGAACTGGCCTTTTGAGGAGAAGTCCTCCAGGAAGAGTCCAGCTAGGGAATAGCAGCAGAGGAAAAAGTGTGTAGAACTTCCCAGGAAGTGAGGTCACCAATCACCAGGTAGGTCTGGCCCTCCCAAAGATTTGTCCATCCTGCCAGGTCCGCCAGCTCAAAGTCTATGCACAAGAGACCATCCGCTGTCAGCACTCCAGCTCTACTGAAGCCTTGGAGTACTGCCTCAAACTCAGAATCTACCTTCTGCATGTGTCAGATCATCAGTTATGAACTCTCCTCCTCAAGTCAGCCACTTGAGCAATTCCCTTGACCAAAGAGCCATCCTCTCCAACATTGAACAGGCCCATGAGGAGATCGCCAAAAAGAATAAAGCATCTAGGGAAGAAGAGGCAGCAGAGGAAGAAGGCTACAGAACTACCATAGAAGGGAGTCCAGGGTTCCTATCCTAAATCTGCCAGCCTCAAAGTCTCTGTCCTTTTCATGGCCTCTGACTGGGGGATTCCTTGTCCCCGAGGCAGTCTGGCGTCAGTTCTCATCCTCAAATCAGCCGCTCCTGTATTTCATAAAACTCAAAATCCATTCTGTCCAGGTGGGAGAGACCAATCGATAGCAGCTCTCTTTTCCACTCAGCCCAAGTATTTTCACAGACCTGGAATCCATCTGCTGCATCATTCATCACAACAATGAGAGTCTCTCATGTGTAGCCAAGTGTGCACAATCTGGCCAAGGTTCAACAGGAGGAGACAGATTCCAAGGTCCATCAATGGACTGTGCATAATCTCTGCACATGCAGCTCCAGTCCATTCTCCAGATTTCAGCACATCTTCAGCAGCAGCTCCAGAGGCAGCCACCCAGGATGCTGGAAGAGAAGGGAGACTCAGTCAGGCAACACATTCTCAGCCACAGAGAATGATCAGGCCTGCACTGGCACCAGGGACCAGCCCTTTATTGAACATCTGTCAACTACATGACTCTCTACAGGAAGTGTCACAGCCTGACTTCTTTGAGCACTGCTCACTGCTTGATTTCTTTTAACAAATCTTGATTCTGGGGGTCCTGACACTCCTGCCTTCAACTACCAGAGAATATGAATCACAAGCCATTGACCACACACTTTTTCTTTGTGAGAAAGAATCTAACAATGTTTCTCAAGCTAGCTTTTACTGGTCATTGAACCACTTGCTTTTCTTCCCAGGAGTCAGATTCCAATTTGTAGCTGAGAATTTTCTCACCAAACTTAGATATTTTTTCAAGGACTTTAATTGTATTTTTTTTTCAGACTAACTCTGTAAAATAACTGTGTGATATATAATATAACACATGTATTATATGCATAAATGTTGTATATTCTATGTTATATTTCATATATATTGTGTATATACACAATATATAAAATTGTACAACAATTGTGAGAGATCAGTTCTTTATGGAGTCTATACTGGCTTATATATTCTAGCTTTCCTCTTTTTAACTCCTGGGTGTTGAGAGTCTTATTGTGAGCTAATATACATGGTTGAACTATGAACTTCTCTGCTGAATTAATGAGTTGTACTAATCTATTGTGTTATTCATACCTTATCTTTAAATCAATAAAGTTTTTTTTAATTTTATTTTACAATATAATTTAATTCTACATATCAACCCCGGATTCCCTTGTTCTCCCCCCTCCCGTGCCCCTCCCCTTCCCCCCAGCCCACCCCCCATTTCCACCTCCTCCAGGGCAAAGACTCCCAAGGATTGAGATCAACCTGGTAGACTCAGTCCAAGCAGGTCCAGTCCCCTCCTCCCAGGCTGAGTCAAGCATCCCTGCATAAGCCCCAGGTTTCAAACAGCCAACTCATGCACTGAGCACAGGACCCGGTCCCACTGCCTGGATGCCTCCCAAACATATCAAGCCAATCAACTGTCTCACCTCTTCAGAGGGCCTGATCCAGTTGGGGGCCCCTCAGCCGTTGGTTCATAGTTCATGTGTTTCTATTCGTATGGCTATTTGTCCCTGTGCTTTATCCAACCTTGGTCTCAACAATTCTCACTCATATAAACCCTCCTCTTTCTCGCCAATTGGACTCCCAGAGCTCCACCTGGGGCCTGGCTGTGGATCTCTGCATCCAGTTCCCTCAGTCATTGGATGGAGTTTCTAGCACGACAATTAGGGTGCTTGGCCATCCTATCACCAGAGTAGGTCGGTTTGGGCTGTCTCTCCACCATTGCCAGCAGTCTATTGTGGGGGCATCTTTGTGGATTTCTGTGGGCCTCTCTAGCACTTTGCTTCCAAAAGTGTACAATGGAAAAAAGAAAGCATCTTCAACAAATGGTGCTGGCATAACTGGATGTCAACGTGTAGAAGGCTGCAAATAGATCCATATCTGTCACCGTGCACAAAACTTAAGTCCAAGTGGATCAAAGACCTCAACATAAATCCAGCTACTCTGTACCTGATAGAAGAGAAAGTAGGAAGTAGTCTTGAACGCATTGGCATAGGAGATCACTTCCTAAATATAACACCAGTAGCTCAGACACTGAGAGAAACAATCAATCAAAGGGACCTCTTGAAACTGAGAAGCTTTTGTAGAGCAAAGGATACGGTCAACAAGGCAAAGCGACAACCTACAGAATGGGAAAAGGTCTTCACCAACCCCACATCTGACAGAGGACTGATATCCAGAATATATAAGGAACTCAACAAATTAGACATCAAAATGCCCAACAGTCCACTTAAGAAATGGGCTATAGAACTAAACAGAATTCTCAACAGAGGAAGCTCAAATGGCTGAAAGACATTTAAGGAATTGCTCAACATCCCTAATTGTCAGGGAGATGCAAATCAAAACAACTCTGAGATATCACCTTACTCTTGTCAGAATGGCTAAGATCAAAAACACTGAAGACACCTTATGCTGGAGAGGATGTGGAGCTAGGGGAACTCTCCTCCACTGCTGGTGGGAATGCAAGCTTGTACAACCACTTCGGAAATAAAGTCATTTTAATCCAACTCCACCTGTCTCTCTTACTACTTTAAAATGTGCCACAGTATTAAGAAAATCAAAATCTTGGATGCTTGTGATGGCTCAGAAGGAATGAGCATGTACTGAGGACCCAGTTCACTTCTCAGCATCCATGTATTATGTTCCCCACTTCCTGGATCTCCACTGCAGGGGTCTGACATCCTCTTCTAAACTTCCCATCGTCATTTGGAATGAGTGGAGCCCCCTTTTACTTCCAAGTAACTAACTCTGTAGTTCTCCACTGAACCCAGACTTACAAGTTTTCCCAGGTGCCTCAGGTCCACCATGTCCACAAGATCTCCTCCTGGATTCTCAAGTCCCTGCAAGATCACAAGATTCTCCCAGGGATACAAGGAGGCAGCAGAGGAAAAGTGTTGACCCAGGAATAAAAGCTAGTCCTGCAAGAACATTTTAAAAAGTGCATGTACCCAAGCCAGGAACAACACGTGGCAAAGCTCACGAGTGTGGCATGAAGGAGCACAATATCAAGGTTCGGTCCCTCTTTTCTCTCCCTCGCCCCTATTCAGATCGCCTCTACTCCAGGAGTCACCTGTACATGTCTCTGACTCCCACAATTGTAGTGTCCTTCCATTGCTTGGGGAACCTTGGCCCATAACAGATAGCAGAATGGTGATGAAGGTTCAAAGTTGGATCTGCAATTCCGTTAGCCACTTAGTGTAGAATCCAGGTGCAAGGCAGAAGGATAATGATGCCCAAAAATGTCATAGTGGCCTAGACATGAGGGCTCCTTCCAAACCCCCAACCTCTATTAAAAGCTTTTTTCCTCAGTGGGTTTCAAGTGCAGCTCAAGCTGCCTTTATCCTTCTTGTGTCCATGAATATTAGAGTTCTGTGATAAAGAGCAAGGTCCAGGTTTTTTATCCAGCATCTTTGAGTTTGGGACCTAAATGGAGCCCAGATCTCAGCTGATCTCTACATTCCTTTGTCCCTCTACATCTGGTTCAAGAACAACCAGGCTAGGAAAAATTGGTACAAGCTCCAAAACAACCTAGGAAGCGTGAAATTGCATGTCATGATAGGCCTTCCTGTCCTCCAGGGAGTTCCCTCTGGTCCCATTTGCCAGTGCAGGTTCTGTGTGCCAGAATCCTTTGGGTTTCAGCCATCTGCCTCAACTCAGCCCCTAGAGTAGCTCCTGAAATGAAGATTCTAAGCTCTCCATCGTTGAACAGGCCTTTTGAGAAGAAATGCTTCAGGAGGAGCTCAGCTAGGGAGTGGCTGCAGAGGAGGAAGGGTGTAGAACTCCCTGGGAGGCAAGTTTCACCCATCACCTGGGAGGTCTGGCCCTCCCAAAGATTGGGTCACTCTTGCCAGGTCAGCCAGCTCAGACTCTATGCATGAGATCATCTGGTGTCACGTTCCAGCTCTACTGAGCCCTTTGAGTACTGCCCCAAAGTCAGAATCCATCTTCTTCATGTGTCAGAGACCATCAGTTATGAGCTCTCCTCCTCAAGTCAGCCCCTTGAGCAGTTCCCTAGACCAAAGAGCCATCTTCTCCAACATTGAATGGACCCATGAGGAGATTTCTTTGTGAGAAAAAAAAAATCTGTTTCCCAAGCTGGCTTTTACCACTCATTAAACCACTTGCTTTTCTCCCCAGATTCTGTAATTCCAATTTGTAGCTGAGAATTTTCTCACCAGACTTAGATATTTTTTGAGGACTTTAATTGTAATTTTTTTCAGACTTAACTTTGTAAAATAACTAACAGACATATAATATACATATTATATTATATAACTATTATATATTCTATGTTATATATTGTATATATATTTTGTATAGTTGTTTATATACACAATATATAATATTGTACAGCTATTGTGAGAGAGCAGTTCTTTATGTAGTCTACACTGACATATACATTCTAGCGATCCTTTCTCTTGGGTGTTCAGATTCTAGTTTTGAACTAATAATACACCTGGCCCAAATTCTCTTCTGAATTAATAGTTTTATTAATCTAGTATGTTATTCATACCTTATCTTTAAAATCAATAAAGTCATTTTAATCCAATTCCACATGTCACTCTTACTACTTTATAATGTGCCACAATATTAAGAAAAATCAATATCTTGGATGCTTGAGATGGCTCACAAGTAAAGAGCATGTACTGAGGACTCAGTTCACTTCTCAGCATCCAGGTTTTATATTTTCCACTTCCTGGAGCCCCACAGCAAAGGTCTGACATCCTCTTCTAAACTTCCCATCACCACTTGAAATGAGTGGAGGCCCCTTTTACTTCCAAGTAAACAGTCCTATAGTTCTCCAGTGAACCCAGACTTACAAGTTTTCCCAGGTGCCTCAGGTCCACCATGTCCACAAGATCTCCTCCTGGATTCTCAAGTCCCTGCAAGATCACAAGATTCTCCCGAGGATCCAAGGAGGCAGCAGAAGAAAAGCAAAGTGTTCACCCAGGAACAAAAGCTAGTCCTGCAAGAACATTTTCAAAAGTGCATGTACCCAGTCCAGGATCAATACGTAGCAATGGCTCAAGAGTTTGGCATGAAGGAGCACAGTATCAAGGTTTGATCCTTCTTGTCTCTCCCTCTCCCCTATTCAGATCATCTCTACCCCAGGTCACCTGTACATATCCCTGACTCCGACAATGCTGGTTCCCTTCCATTGCTTGGGACACCTTGCCCAGTAACAGGTTGCAAAATGGTGATGAAGGTGCATCCAAAGTTGGATTTGCAATCCCGTTAACCACTTAGTGTAGAATCCAGGTGCAATGCAGAGGGATAATGGAACCCCACTGTAGCTAAATGGCCTAGACATGAGGGCTCCTTCCAAACTCCCAACCTCTATTAAAAGCTTTTTCCTCTGTTTCAGGTGTAGCTCATTCTGCCTTCATCCTTCTTGTGTCCATGAACCTTGGAGTTCTGTGATAGAGACCAAGTTCTAGACTTTTCATCCTGCAACTTTATGTTTGGGACCTAACTCGGGCCCAGATATCAACTGATCTCTTTATTCCTTTGTCCCTCTACATCTGGTTCAAGAATAAAGGAGCTAGGAAGAACCAGTAGAAGGCTCCCAAACTGTCTGGGAAGCCTGAATGTGGATCTCATGAGAAGCCCTCCTCCACAAAAGGCTGTGTCCCTCTTGACCCATCCACCAGTGCAGGTTCTGTGTGCCAGAACCCTTTGGGTACCAGCCATTCACCTCATCTCAGCCCCCCAGTGTCTCCTCAGATGAAGATTCTAAGCTCTCCATCGTTGAACAGACCTTTGAGGAGAAGTGCTTCAGAAAGAACTCATCTAAGGAGTGGCAGCAGAGGAAGAAGGGTGTAGAACTCCCTGGGAATCAAGGTCACCAATCACCTGGGAGGTCTGGCCCTCCCAAAGATTGTGTCACTCTTGCCAGGTCAGCCAGCTCAGACTCTATGCATGAGATCATCTGGTGTCGGCGCTCCAGCTCTACTGAGCCCTTCGAATATTGCCCCAAACTCAGAATCCATCTTCTGCATGTGTCACAGACCATCAGGTATGAGCTCTCCTCCTCAAGTCAGCCCCTTGAGCAATTCTTTAAACCAGAGAGCCATCTTCTCTAACATTGATTGTACCCGTGAGGCGATCTCCAAAAGCAATAAGAGATCTAGGTAGAAGATGCAGCAGAGGAAGGCAGCTACAGAACTACCATGGAAGTGAGTCTAGGATTCCCATTCTAAATCTGTCAGCCCCAAAGGCTCTGTCCTCAGGGCCTCAACCTGGGAGGATTCCTTGTCCCCGAGACAGTCTGGTGTCAGTTCTCCTCAACTAAGTCGCTCCTATATTTTACACAACTCAGAATCCATTTTGTCCAAGTGGGAGAGACCATCTGATGGCAGCTCTCCTCTGTCAATCAACCCAATCATTTTCCCAGAACTGGAATCTATCTTTTCCATTGATCACAGCAATGAGGGTCTCTTATATGCAGCCCAAAAAGTGTGCACAAGCTGGCCAAGGTCCAGCAAGAGGAGACAGAATCCTAGGTACGTCAACGGACTTTGCATCATCTGCATATGCTGCTCCAACCTATTCTCCAGATTCCAGCACATCATTCAACAGCAGCTCCAGAGGCAGCCACCCAGGATGCTAGAAGAGGATGGGAGACTCAATCAGGCAACACATTCTCAGTCACAGAAAATGATGAGGGCTCCTCTGGCACCAGGGACCAGCTCTTTTTGCGAACATCTGTCTCTTGCATGACTCTTTAGATGAAGTGTCACAGCCTCACTACTTGAGCATTGCCCACTACTTGCTTTCTTTTAAGAACTCTTGATCCTGTGGGTCCCGACACTCCTCCTCCAACTGCCAGAGTATAGGGATCACAGGCAATTGCCACCACACACACTCTCTAATTTTCTTTGTGAGAAATAGGCATGCTGTACCAATGTGGAGGCAGTAAATGGTCCTAACTTTTCTAGCATCTGAGTGGCACCCAGACCCTGAAAGGTGTCTAGGTCCCCAAGCGTTCCCAGGATCAATGAAACCAAGTCTCCCAATGTATCCACATTCCCTAGTGTATCCAGTTTCCCAACATTAGGAACTAAAGCTCTAGTCACCAGATACCCTAGAGTTTCTCAGTGAATTCCAGTTATGAGGTTTCCCTAGAGCCTATGATATCAGATGCATATGGTGACCAGCAAGTTCACCCTGAAGCTCCAAAGTAGTAACTGAAGGGACAAACTGTGTACTCAAGCAACAAAAGCTCCTGCTCCAAGAACATTTTGATCAGTACATGTACCCAAGCTTGGATCAACCTGTGGAGCTTGCAGTAATGATTTTTATAACTGAGTATGAGATTCATGTCTGTCTTGTCCCTCTCTCCAGCATCTGGAATAATCATGATTCCTATACACTGAACAGAATCCCACAGTCTCGGTGATTCTTCAATGCTTGGGGCAGCTTGGGACAGTCATGGAAGTTGGACCTTTGTCCATCCATGGTTGGACCCAGTTATTGCCCTGTCAACTTGGGTACCACTATGGAGCCATTTTATCATGTTCTAGCTGGTTTCCCTAGTACCTTAGTGTCAGCTCATACCCATCCTACCTCCTTTTATGAATCTAAAGCCACACACCTCTGTGTGTGTTTGTTGGTAGTTGCCAGAGCCAAGATTCCCATCCAGCATACTCACCCAGTGCATGCACAGAGTTATTTCTCTAACATCTTTTTTTGTCTTTCCATATCTGGCTCAAGAACCAACATGCTAAGTACAAATGGAAGAATCCAGAGAATGTTCCAGAAGGACAGCCAGAGATAAGTGGATGCTCTGAAGAAGTTCCAGGGTCAGCTCATTCCCATGGTCACTTATTTGTCCTTGCCTCTGTCAATGTAGAGTCTATGTCTCCAGGTACATCCACTGTGGGCTCTTTTCCCAAACTGACCTCCAGTCTGAAAGCTCTGAAAGTTTCTTTCCATGATAATCTGGCCTGGATGGGTACCAGGTGTAGTCCAGTAGAGGACTTGCTTGATGTTCAAGGCCCAGTTACAGCTACAGACCTTGGTCAACCCGCAGGAGGTAAAACCCAGAGTGACCTAGCAGAGGTTGAAGGTCCAGTCTCAGTGGAAACTCCAGTTCCCCCCCAGATGAATCCCAAAGAAAAGATTATGCAAAATACCCATACCCAAGTTCTGTGCAGCTCTGGCAATGGATATGTGAGGATCTGGACACATGGGAGGACTCCTAATCTTGGAGTTATATCCTGACTCCACAATACCTCTCACCCTGGACCAGTCCGTGACAAGAAATCTTTATATCAAGGAAGAGGTATGGTGGTTCACTTCCTTAATCTCAGTGTTTGGGAGACTGATGAGGGACTGATGCAGACTAATGTATATTAGTTTCAGGCCAGTGTGGTCCACATGAGAGATTGTTCCAAAAGCATAATATTTTTTTTTTTGGTTTTTCGAGACAGGGTTTCTCTGTGTAGCTTTGCGCCTTTCCTGGAGCTCACTTGGTAGCCCAGGCTGGCCTCAAACTCACAGAGATCCGCCTGGCTCTGCCTCCCAAGTGCTGGGATTAAAGGCGTGCGCCACCACCACCCGGCGAAAGCATAATATTTTATAGTATTTTTTAAAAAATACTTGGGGACCTAGGCTCTTTTCAGGAGCTGAGTGCCACTGGAGACTTGATTGGGTTAGTGTTCCTGGGGAAATAGGGGACTTTGAGACATTTGGAGACTCAGTTTGCTTACCGAGGATGTATGTTTTTGGAGCTTTGATTGTATTGGAACTCCTGAGTTCACTAGTGGACTTCAAGACATTTACAGACATAAGTTCCTTGTAGGCTCTTGAGGCATCTAGATACCTGTTTCCAAAGGTGCAATTGAAGAAGGCAGTTGGAAATCTGGATGCAAGGGGAGGACCTGGGGAATATGGGGGCTTAAGTTTCTTGAATTTGCTAGATCTTTTGGGAGACACCTATGCACTGGTGGACGTGGAAGCATACTGGAACGTGATCCTACTGGAGTAAGTTCATGTGCTTGAGAACCTGGAAGGTGAGAAATGGAGCAGAGAAGCTCCGCACACCTTACACCTTTCTCATTAAGCCTTTGGCACATTTTCTCCTATGTCCTCGAGAGCAGGAATCACTCCATGGCCTCAACCTTTCTCTCTACCTGCCTCTATGTCTCCTGTGCCTCTGAGTGTTCTCAACACTGCAATAAACATACGAACAGTTGCTGTGTTGAGGCAATACTGTCGGCACTGCAAGGCTGGCAATGGGCAGAAACCTTGGGCAATGTTTACAAGTTCCAGGTCCTCTTCCCTTCCTCTTGGTTCCTTCTGTCTCCAACCAAGCAGTATAGGGACACTGCGACAGGCAGAAATCAAGGTGCCTCCCACTCCATCCTCACCATGTACACAGGAATCTTTGTAGCCAACTCACCCTGGATATAAGCAAGCTCTCCCATCTAACCCAGATCCCCACTGGTACTGAAGCTCTACTCCAAGGACATGGCCTTAAATGTATCTCCACCCAGGACCTGCCCAGCTCCTCACATCCAGCAGAAACTCCCACCCTGTTGCCTCATTCGGTCTGCAGGCCTAACCTATGGAACACTGGCCCAGTTCAGGATGTCTTTCTTTATCGAGCAGATATTCTCAGTGCTGGTTTGGTTGGAGGCTGGAAAACTAGCAGAGTCTTGGATCCATCCTCTTGGGTTTCCTGCTCACTTGGAGCTCCTTACAGAAGGAATTTGGCCTGCACCAGTCAGTGACCATCTCAGGGAATGGGCCTCTACTCAGTTTGCTGTCAAGTGGTCCTCCTCTTTCCTTCCCACTTCCATCATCCCTTCATTCATTCATTCTCTTTTAAACTGAGACATAGTCCTGACTGTCCTGGGTCTCACTATGTAAAGCAAACTGGCTTCCAACTCAGAGATACCCCACCCTCTGCCTCTTGAGTGCTGGGATGGAATGTGTAGTACACATAGGCAGCAGGGTTACCCCTTCTTGATGGGGAAGGGCCTTCTCAGCCCTAGACTTTCCTGGGTGTCACTCTTTTCAGCCATGATACCAACACTCTACCCTGGCTACCTGGGCCATCTGGAGTCTCCATCTGGGCCTTGAGGTCACTGGAGATGCCATTAGGACTGCCTCCTACACTGGAGTGCTCAGGATTAATGGGAAATGTATCAGAGAAGCCCACCAGTCCCTAGATCCTACAGTCAAGACTCCTCATCAATTACTCCAGACTTCTGATACAACACTGGGCTCAGGCCTCTGCCTTGGTAGGAGAATAGTGCACAAAAGCATGGTAGTAAGCAGTCCCCAGCAGTCAGCCAACAGGTGAGAGACCTGTGGGCAAGATGCACAAACAACCCTGACATCCACTAGATTCTGTAACCTCTATGACCCACTCCACCACCTAAACCCACCATCACCCTCCCTCTGGTCAAACATCCCCTGCAACACCAGCAACTCCCATAGGTGCACGCGCCACCTACACAAGTTAGGGAAACAGTTGAGTGACTGTTCCAACTAAACTGCCCCAATCTCCAGACCCCAAGTCCCAGGACATATCCCATGCCCCTCTACCTACCATATCAGCCCCAGCAAGGCAGCTCGGCCCTGCCCCCTACTCCATTGGATCTCCATTGCTCTGCAGTAGTCCCCAGCAGGTGAGAGACCTGCAGGCAAGCTGCACCAACACCCTCTGACACTCACTGGACTCTAACCTCTATGACCCACTCTGCTGCCCAAAACCATGGAGCCCATCATCCTCCACTTGGCCAACCATCCGCCACAACTTCAGCAGCCCCTATACAAGCACCACCTACTCTAGCTGGAAGAAAAGCAGCCCCTATAGGCAAGAGCACCACCTACACCAGTTGGAAAAAGCAGACTCCATTTGCATAGGCACAACCCACACCAGTAGGAAGAACAGACCCCATAGGCACAAGTAAAGACCACACAAGCCAGGAGAATTGGAGGATATGCTACATGTAGGCACTCAAACCCCCACAAACCTCAGTTGAGACAACCCTATTGGATCTGAGGACCAGCCAACCACCAGAACCCTGGGCCATTCAGGCCAACAGACAATAAAGGAACAAAAGTCCCATCCAACAAAGTCATCAGAAGAATCAACACCTGTTCCTATAACTATCCCAAACCTAGATGGGGAAATGGTAGTGTAAGAATAAAGGCAACAACATGAAGGGCAGCAGGGCACCACCAGAACCCAGTGGTCCTACAACGGCAAGACCTGAATACCCAAATGCAGATGATGCAAAAGAAAACCTTAAAAATAACTTTATGAAGATGGTAGAGGCCCTTAAAGAGGAAATGAAAGATTCCCTTAAAGAACTCGAGGAAAAGAGGGCTGGAGAAATGGCTCAGAGGTTAAGAGCACTGCCTGCTCTTCTAGAGGTCCCGAGTTCAATTCCCATCAGCCACATGGTGGCTCACAACCATCTATAATGAGATCTAGCGCCCTCTTCTGGCCTGCAGGCATGCATGCAAGCGGAATACTGTATCCATAAAGAAATTGAGGAAAAGAAAAAAATTGGAAGAAATCAATAAGTCCCTAAAGAAAACCAAGCAAAAACAAACAGGTAAAGGAAATAGTTCAAACCTGAAAACTGAAATAGCGGCAATAAAGAAAACACAAAGTGAGGGATTCTGGAAAATCTGAGTAAACAAACAGAAAGTACAGACGCAAGCATAACCAACAGAATACAAAAGATGGTTTTTTTTGTTTTTGTTTGTTTGTTGTTTGTTTTTGTTTGTTTTTTGTTTTTAGAGACAGGTTTTCTCTGCATAGCTTTGCGCCTTTCCTGGATCTTGCTCTGTAGACCAGGCTGGCCGTGAACTCACAAAGATCCGCCTGCCTCTGCCTCCCGAGTGCTGGGATTAAAGGCGTGCACCACCACTGCCCAGTCTCAGAATACAAGAGATGGAAGAGAGAATCTCAGGTGTTGAGAATAAGATAAAGGAAATAGATCCAAAGGAAATGTTAAATGCAGCAAATTTTTAACATAAAACATCCAGGAAGTCTGGGACACCATGAAAAGATCAAACCTAAGAATAGGGATAGAAGGAGGAGAAGTATATCAGCTCAAAGGCACAGAAAATATACTCAACGAAATCATAGAAAAAAAAACTTTCCCAACTTAAAGACATGCCTATGAAGGTACAAGAAGCTCACAGAACACCAAATAGACTGAACTAAAAAAAATAAAAAGTCCCCTTGTAACATAATAATCAAAACACTAAACATACTGAATAAAATAATAAGAGCTGCAAAGAAAAAAGGCCAAGTAAATTATAAAGGAAGACCTACACCCAACTTCTCAATGGAAACTCTGAAAGCCAGAAGGTCCTGGACAGACATTTTTCAGACAAAGAGATCACAGATGTCAGCCCAGAGTACTATACACAGCAAAATTTTCAGTCACTATAGACAGAGAAAATAAGATATCCCATGACAAAACTAGATTTAAACGATATCCACAAATCCAGCCCTACAGAAAGTACTAGAAGGAAAACTCCAACACAAGGAAGTTAGCTGCACTCATGAAAACACAGGCAATAGATAATTCCACACCAACAAATACCAAAGAAGGGAAACACATGCACTCTACCAACAACAAAAACAATGCCAAAAATAACAAGAATTATCACTGGTCATTAATATTTCTTAGTATCAATGGGCTTCATTTGCCTTTTTTTAAAAAAACTAACAAGGGGTTGGGGATTTAGCTCAGTGGTAGAGTGCCTAGCAAGCACAAGGCCCTGGGTTCAGTCCTCAGCTCCAGGGGGGAAAAAAGGCTAACAAGATGGATTAGAAAACAGGATCCACCCTTCTGCTACACAGAAACACACCTCAACCTCAAAAACAGACATTACCTCAGAGTAAAGGGTTGGGAAAAGATTTTCCAATCAAATGGACCTAAGAAACAAGCTGATATAGCTATCCTAATATCTAACAAAATAGATTTCAAACTAAAATTAACCAAAAGAGATGGAGAAGGACATTTCATATTCATCACAGGAAAATTCCATCAAGATGAAGTCTCAATTTGGAACATTTATGCCCCAAATACAAGGACAACCACATTTGTAAAAGAAACATTGCTAAAGCTTAAATCACACACCAAGCCCCACACACTAATAGTGGAAGACTTCAACACCCCACTTTCACCAATGGACAGGTCTGCCAGACAGAAACTTAACAGAAAAAGAAGAGAACAGATGTTATGACTCAAATGGGCTTACCAGACATCCATAGAACATTCCATCCAAACACAAAAGATTATACCTTCAGCCAGGCAGTAGTAGCATGCCTTTAATCCCATCACTTGGGGGCATATGCAGGTGGATCTCTGAGTTCGAGGCCAGCCTGTTATACAGAGTGAATTCCAGGCCAGGCTCCAAAAAAGCTACAATGAGAAACCCTATCAATACACACACACACACACACACACACACACACACACACACACACACACACCTTTCTCAGCACCTCATGGAAACTTCTCTAAAATTGACCACATATTCAGTCACAGAGCAAATCTCAACAGATACAAAAAAAAATTGGAATAACCCCCCATAGTTTATCGGATCACTATGCTTAATGTTAGAATTCAACAACACAAATTACAGAAAACCTACAAAAATCATAGAAACTGAACAATGCTCAACTGAATCACCACTGGGTCAAGGAATAACTAAAGAAAGAAATTAAAGACTTCCTACAATTCAATGAAAATGAATGCACAACATACTCAAACTTATGGGTCTCTATAAAAGCAATGCTAAGAGCAAAGTTCATAGCACTAAATGCCCACATAAAGAAGCTGGAGAAACCTCACACTAGTGACTTAACAGCACACCTGAAAGCTCTAGAACAAGAAGGAGCAAACCCACCCAGGAGGAACAAACACCAGGAAATAATCAAATTGAGGGCCAAAAATCAATAAAATAAAAACAAAGAATGATACAAAACAAGAGTTGCTTCTTCCAGAAAATCAACAAGATAGACAAAACTTTATCCAAACTAATCAAAAGGCAGAAAGAATATCCAAATTAACAAAATCAGAAAAGAAAAGGGGGACATAACAGACAATGAGGAAATCCAAAGAATCATCAGGTCATACTATGAAAACCTGTACTTGGCCGGGCGGTGGTGGCGCACGCCTTTAATCCCAGCACTCGGGAGGCAGAGGCAGGCGGATCTCTGAGTTCAAGGCCAGCCTGATCTCCCAAGTGAGTTCCAGGAAAGGTGCAAAGCTACACAGAGAAACCCTGTCTCGAAAAACCAAAAAAAAAAAAAAAGAAAAGAAAAGAAAACCTGTACTCCACAAAATTGGAAAATCTAAAAGAAATGAACAACTTTCTGGATAGATACCACATACCAAAATTAAATCAAGACCAGATAACCAATTTAAATAGACCTAAAACCCCTAAGGAAATAGAAGGAGTTATTAAAAGTCTCCCAACCAGTCGGACGGTGGTGGCAAATGTCTTTAATCCCAGCACTTGGGAG
This sequence comes from Peromyscus nudipes, assembly GCA_902168325.1. Lineage (NCBI taxonomy): Eukaryota > Metazoa > Chordata > Mammalia > Rodentia > Cricetidae > Peromyscus > Peromyscus nudipes. The sequence goes on along the minus strand of CABHPH010155264.1, from coordinate 42,205 downwards.
GCAGAGCCAGGCAGATCTCTGAGTTTGAGGCCAGCCTGGTCTACAGATTGAGATTCAGGATAGGCATCAAAACTACTCAGAGAAACACTGTCTCGAGAAAAAAAAAAGTCTCCCAACCAAAAAATGTCCAGGGCCAGATGGTTTCAGCAAAGAATTTCACCAGAATTTCAAAAAAGAGCTAATACCAATACTCCTCAAATTGTTCCACACAATAGAAACTGAAGGAACTCTGCCAAACTCTTTATGAGGCTACGGTTATGCTGATACCCAAACTACACAAAGACAAACGAAGAATTACAGACCAATCACCCTCATGAACATTGATGCAAAAATACTCAATAAAATACCAACAAACCGAAATCAAGAACACATCAAAAAATTATCCAGCCAGGCGGTGGTGGCACATGCCCTTAATCCTAGCACTCAAGAGGCAGAGCCAGGCAGATCTCTGAGTTCGAGGCCAACCTGGGCTACAGAGCAAGATCCAGGACAGGAACCAAAACTACACAGAGAAACCCTGTCTCAGAAAAAAAAAATTATCCACCATGATCAAGTAGGCTTCAATCCAGAGATTCAAGGGTGGTTCAACGTAAGAAAATCTGTCAATGTAATACACCATATAAACAAACTGAAGGAAAAATAACCCACATGATCTTCTCATTAGATGCTGAAAAAGTCTTTGACAAAATCCAACACCCCTTCATGATAAAGGTCTTGGAGAGATCAGGGATACAAGGAACATATCTAAAAATAAAGACAATATACAGCTAACAGAAAGCCAACATCAACTAAATGGAGAGAAACTCAAAGCGATTCCACTAAAATCAGGAACAAGACAAGGCTGCCCACTCTCTCCATATCTATTCAATATAGTAACTGAAGTTCTAGCTAGAGCAATAAGACAGCAAAAGGAGATCAAGGGGATACAAATTGGAAAGGAAGAAGTCAAACTTTCACTATTTGCAAATGAGATAGTATACATGAGAGACCCCAAAAATTTGACCAAAGAACTCATACAGCTGATAAACCCCTTCAGTAAGGTGGCAGGATACAAGATTAACTCAAAAATATCAGTAGCCCTCCAACATACAAATGATAAAGGGGCTGAGAAAGAAATCAGAGAAACATCACCCTTTACAATAGCCACAAATAATATAAAATACCTTGGGGTAAAGCTAACCAAACAAGTGAAAGACCTGTATGACAAGAACTTTAAGTCTTTAAAGAAAGAAATTGGAGAAGATATAAGATAGAAAGATCTCTCATGCTCATGGATCGGTACTATTAATATAGTAAAAATGGCCATCTTCCCAAAAGGAATCTACATATTCAATGCAATTCACATCAAAAATCACAACAATTCTTCACAGACCTCAAAAGAACAATATTCAACTAAATATGGAAAAACAAAAACTCAGGATAGCTAAAACAATTATTTACAATAAAGCAACTTCTGGAGGCATCGCCTTTCTGACTACAAGCTGTGCTACAGAGCTATAGTAATAAAAAAAAGATTGGTATTGGCATAAAAACAGACACATGGATTGATGGAATCGAATTGAAGACCCCTGATGTTAATCCACACACCTATGAATACCTAATTTTTGACAAAGAAGCCAAAACTGTACAATGGAAAAAATAAAGCATCTTCAACAAATGGTGCTGGCATAACTCGATGTCAACATGTAGAAGAATGCAAAAAGATCCATACTTATCTCCATGCACAAAACTTAAGTCCAAGTGGATCAAAGACCTCAACATAAATCCAGCTACGCCTTACCTGATAGAGAAAGTGGGAAGTAGCCTCAAACACATCGGCACAGGAGACTACTTCCAGAATATAACACCAGAATCACAGACACTGAGAGCAACAATTAATAAATGAGACCTCCTGAAACTGAGAAGACTCTAAGGCAAAGGACATGGACAATAAGACAAAATGCCAGCCTACAGAATGGGAAAAGATCTTCACCAGTCCCACAGGAAAAGATCTTTACCAACCCCACATCAGACAAAGGACTGATCTCCAAAATATATTTTAAAAAACTCAAGAAACTAGACAGCAAAATACCAAATAATCCAGTTTTAAAATGGGGTACATATATAAACAGAATTCTCAACAGAAGTATCTCAAATGGCCAAAAGACATTTAAGAAATTGCCTTAACATCCTTAGCCGCAAGGGAAATGCAAATCAAAACAATTCTGAGATACCTTCTTACACCTGTCAGTATGGCTAAGATCAAAAACACCGATGGCAGCTTAATGTTGGAGAGGCTCTGGAGTAAGGGGAACACCCCTCCACTGTTGGTGGGAGTGCAAACTTGTACAGCCACTTTAGAAATCAGTATGGCGGTTTCTCAGAAAATTGGGAATCAACCTTCTCCAAGACCCAGCTATACCACTCTTGGGCATATACCCAAGGAATGCACAATCATACCACAAGGACATATGCTCAACTATGTTCATAACAGCATTGTTTGTAATAGCCAGAACCTGGAAACAACCTAGATGCCCCTCAACCAAAGAACAGATAAAGAAAATGTTTTACGGGGCTGGAGAGATGGCTCAGAGGTTAAGAGCACTGACTGTTCTTCCAGAGGTCCCAGCAACCACATGGTGGCTCACAACCATCTATGAGATCTAGTTCCCTCTTCTGGCCTGCAGTCACATATGCTGTATACATAATAAATAAAGCTTTAAAAAAAAAAAGAAAAAAAAAGAAAATGTTTTACACAATGGAGTATTACTCAACAGTAAAAAAACAATGACATCATTAAATTTGCAGGCAAATGGATGGAACTAGAAAAAAATCATTCTGAGTGAGGTAACCCAGACTCAAAGATACACATGGTGTGTACTCACTCATAAGTGGATATTAGATGTAAAGCAAAGGATAACCAGGCTACAATCCACAGCCCCAAAGAAGCTAGGTAACAAGGAGGACTCTAAGAGGGACATGCATTGATTGACCTAAGAAGGGGGAAATAGATTAGATCTCCTGATGGTGGTGAGGGAGAGGAAAGGAGATGAGGATAAGAACATGAGGGAATGGGATGGTGGAGTTTGGTGAGGGATGGAGAGGGAGAGCAATGAAAGAGACCTTGACAGAGTGAGCCAGTATGGGGTTAGGGAGAAACCTGGTGCCAAGGGAATTCCTAGGAATCCGAAAAGATGACCTCAGCTATGACTCCTAGAGATAGTGGCGAGGGTGCCTGAACTGGTCTTCTCCTGTGACCACCCTAATTATCATCATAGAACCCTCATCCAGTAACTGATGGAAGCAGATGCAGAGATCCACAGCAAAGCATTGAGCTGAGCTCCTGGAGTCCAGTCAAAGAGGAAGGAGGGATTATATGAGCAAGAGGGGGTCAAGATCATGATGGGGAAACAAACCCACAGAGACAGCTGACCCGAGCTAGTGAGAGCTCACTGACTCTAGGCTGACAGCTGGGGAACCTACATGGGACCGAACTAGGCCCTCTGAATGAGGGTGATGGACGTGTGGCTTGGTCTGTTTGTGGGGCCCCCACAATGGGACCAGGATTTATCCCTGGTGCATAAACTGGCTTTTTGGAGCCCATTCCCTATGATGGGATACCTTACTCAGCCTTGATACAGGGGAGAGGAGCTTGGGTCCTGCCTCAACTTGGTATACCAGGCTTTGTTGACTCCCAAGGGCGGCCTTACCCTCTCTGAGGAGTGGATGGGCGATGGGTTTGGGGGGATGTGGGTTGGGAGTGTGACAGAGGGAAACAGGTTGCTATGGAAAACGAAAAAAATTAAGATTAAAAAAAAGACTAGGCACAAACCCTCATATCGAGGCTGGACGAGGCACATAGGAGGAAAGAGATCCCCAAAAGCAGGCAAACAAAAGAGAGACACCCCCCACTCCCACTGTTAGGAGTCCCACAAAAACACCAAGCTTCACAACCATAACATATTCAGAGGACCTTTTCAGCTCTATACAGGCTCCCTGATTGTCGGTTCAGTCTGGGTGAGCCCCTACAAGCCCTGGTTATTTGACTCTGTGGGCCTTGTTCTTGTGGTGTCCTTGACCCCTCTGACTTCTACAATCCTTCCTCCCCCTCTTCCCCAGGATTTGCATGTGGAGTTTCTTTCTAATTGCTGTCCAAATTCTCAGTCACCAGCTGGAATCCCAACAATCAGGAGACAAATGCAAGTAGTTCACAGAAAATTCAAGGCTAGCCTTGGCAACATAGATTTAGACCCAGTGTCATAAAAGCAAATTTATCTGGATGCAGTGGTGGCATGTACCTGCAACCCCTGCAACTCTGGGAGGAGAACAGAGGAGTTCTAGGAGCTTCAAAACAGCCCCTCCACCTAAAAGATGAAATAAAACCTCAGGCACGGAACAGTTAAGTTGGCAGGTGTACCAGCTCTAAAGCTCAACTGAGCTGTTGAACTCTACACACCAACACCAGGATATGACCTGTGGTCCTTAGGACACGGAAGGAACCATGGCCCCATTACCTCAGATGCAGCAATGTCCTGGCCATTGTCTGGAGTAACCAGGTCTTGAAGGACTCTTAGGCAGAGCTCCTCAATAGATGGACCTGAGCTTTGAGCATTCTTTGGGCCTCAGGCTACAGCTGAGGTAGAAACTGAAGCTTGGGCTGAGGCTGCACCTTCAGCTACTGCTGCCTCAGGTGTGGCATCAACAGTTTCAGGTTAGCAGCAGCAGCTGCTGCTGCTGCTATGGGCCTTGGTCATCCAGCACCTCTTCATGGGAGCTAAGCCTGGCACCCTCACAGGCCTGATCAACACGGGGAGAAGTTTCCAGGCTGGGGATGAGTTTGGTAATGGAATTTTTCATGGACCTGCTGGGACTCTCCAAATCTACATTGGTAGAGGCAGTGATAAGTGGCCACAGGTGTAGCCAGACCCAACACCAGCTCAAGGGCACATATGCATTTCAGGTGTAATCTTTTTTAAGGTTATGGAGATTTTACAGTTTGTATTTTGCCCATTGGTTCCTGAACCAGATCTGGAGGGGTGATGGAAAGAAAGGTCAGAAGAGGACCCTTGTGCCCCAGCCTGGGCTACAAGGTCAAGATGATGAATGGAAAGGTTGGCTCTACCCAACACCACAGAGAGAGAGAGAGAGAGAGAGAGAGAGAGAGAGAGAGAGAGAGAGA
>CABHPH010155264.1:6781-25333 GCA_902168325.1 Peromyscus nudipes | reverse complement strand
ACCCGAGGAGATTGTCTACAAGGTCAGGCAGGTGATAGGTGCCAAGCTTCTTTCTTGTGCAAATTAAGTTTTAATTCCTCCTCAGCTATTCCTAGATTTTCTCCTCAGCAATTATTCTGAGCAAACGTACTTTTACTAACCAAATACTACATGCTCTGACATAGGTTGCTTAGCCACCTAACGTATGTCCCCCTCCCTACCAGAAAGCAGATGAGGGGGGGGAACCAAAGACAGTTTACTTTCTTGTGACTTATTGACCCCTAACATCCTACCTAGCCATTTCTAGATTATAGTTTGAGCACATAAATTCCCTAATTGATCTTAGCCTTTAATTGACACTACCAGAGAACTCCCTTTTAAGTCACTCCCCTTTTGGGTTGTAATTGGAAGCTGACATTTATTGCTTTATGTGTGGATCCTTATCACCTCCTTCTGCGACCCTGAAAACCTCAAACCTGGAATTGCTTTGCCATCACTGTGTGGGTATATAGACTGGTTCTCTGGGAGCACTGGGGAGGATGGATGGAGAACAAAGATGAGGACGGAGATGGAAAGAACTGTTCTGCCCAGATTAGGACCCCCAAAGAGACCACTGGAGACCGAAGATGTCCAGAATGCAATAGCAAGGTTTATTTGATTCAGTGCACGTGCGTAGTTCAAGCTAGCAGGGAACTCTCGTCCACCACGCCCGACGCCTCGAGGTAGGGAGGAGCGTTCCTCTTTCTTGGGGAAGTTAGTTTTTTTTTGTTTTGTTTTTTTTTTTTGGTTTTTTTTGTTTTTTTAAGATTGATTGATTGATAGATTGATTGATTGATTATGTATACAGTGTTCTGCCTGCATGCCAGAAGAGGGCACCACATCTCATTACAGATGGTTGTGAGCCACCATGTGGTTGCTGGGAATTGAACTCAGGACCTCTGGAAGAACAGCCAGTGCTCTTAACCTCTGAGTCATCTCTCCAGCCTGGAAGTTAGTTTTTATAGACAAAAACCATAAAATTCCTTAGAGAGAAGGGGGTTAGTACGGGTCCATCCTTGATTGGTCCAGTTTTTCCCGGACCTGGACTTTGTCTTATTTCAGCTTATCTGTTTGCCCTGTCAGGAGTTTTACAACCCATCTCCAGGGTCTGGTCATGTTATCTCCGGAGAGGGGCATCTCGTGGTTAATCGGTCACCACCAGACATCCTGACTTTGTTCTTTTGAAAACACCTGACTTTACCCTCTCCAGGAAGGGGGAACTGACTCAGTTCTGTTTATTTTTTTTTCCAGAGCTGAGGACCGAACCCAGGGCCTTGCGCTTGCTAGGCAAGCACTCTACCACTGAGCTAAATCTCCAACCCTCAGGTCTGTTTATTTTAAGATCTCTCTTCCCTCAGCTCTTTTGGGTTTCTGGGGGAACTGTGTCTGGGCCTTCGGTGGGGTCTTTCAGAACTAGGTAGAGATGATGAGAGAACAGCAGAAGAGACTGAGAGCAGGAGGGACCGAGAGGAACTAAGTGTGAGAACAGAAAAGAAACGGTGTAGATAGAATTGACTTAGTAGAATAAAGTGAATGGACTAAAGAACTCAGTGTGCTTAGATTCATTGAATATCCCTCAGATTAGAATCCTCAGCTGGTTGTTAGACTCTTCCACGGACCCTGGGAGCAAACAACATTGTTTGCGTTAGGTGGAGGACATACACAGGCCCACTCAGGCAGGTAGAGGACTGCTGTGGGATAATGCCCTTGTACACTGGTTTAATAAAACGCTGATTGGCCATAGCCAGGCAGGAAGTATAGGCGGGCAAGCAAATGAGGAGAATTCTGGGAAGAGGAAGAACAGAGTCGGGAGTCCCCAGCCAGACACAGAGGAAGCAAGGTGATAAGGTAGAACTGAGAAAAGGTACCAAGCCATGTGGCTAAACATAGATAAGAATTATGGGTTAAATTAAGTGTAAGAGCTAGTCAGTAATAAGCCTGAGCTAATAGCTGAGCAGTTATAAATAATATTAAGCCTCTGTGTGATTATTTTATAAAAGGCTGTGGGACTGTGGGTGAGAGATTTGTCCTGACTGCAGGCCAGGTGGGACACAGGAAAACTTTGCATTACAGTTTTGTTTTAATTTTCATTTTTATTTTTTATCATTTTAAATTTTGGGGTTTGTTTGTTTGTTTATTTGTTTGTTTTTTTGCAGGGTAGGTGGCAAAGGCAGAGGTCAGATATGGAGGGACAGGGAAATGAAAGGAATTGGGGTGCATGATATGAAATTCACAAAGAATCAATAAAAAGTTTTAAAAAGAGAGAGTTGGGATTTTTTATGTTTTATAAAATCTTTATTGACAAATGATTCATGTAGTATACAATTTGCCTGTCTGCACAATTTGATAGACTTTAGTCCAGCATCCTCATAGGCCCATGACACCATCACCACTTTCTATTTTAGAACACCGCTGTCTTCAATGTCATACACACATATAATGTATGGTGATTACATTCCACCTTATTTTTTTAAATGAACATAATATTTGCAATTGTAACCATTTTTAAGTTCACATTTCAGTGGCATGAATTACATTCAAGATATTAATTACACTCATGATATTAATTACATTCATGATATTATGTCCTGATACTACTGTCCATTTGTGGGGCTTTTCCATCACACAAAACAGATACTCTGTACTTAGGAAATCATTGCTCTATATTCCTTTCTTCTCCAGCTTGAGATAACGTCTAATCTTTCTGTCTCTATGAATTTGTATATTCTATATAAAATTTCATGTAATACAATTCTATAGTATTTGTCCTTTTTTTTAATGCCAAATGCTGTTTATTGAAGGAGGGAGGAGGTCTTAAATACAGGCTTACAGCACAATGGGAGAGCCCCGGGAGGGCAGAAGTTTGCTACAGATGTTTTACAATCTTGCATCTAAACTGTTAATGCTCATTATGCAGGATACACAGACAAGGAACTTCCCTTAAGCATTCAGGAGGGTGGAACCTGGCAGGGAATTAGCATGGGAAGATATCAAAGTCAAGGTCAGCAAGCAAGGCAACAGTTACCCAAAACGGGGGTCAGGGCCCTGCAGGTCCCCCTTTTACTAAAAAATGAGCTTCTGACTTGGGTTGCGTGGGACGTCAGTAGGTCACCTTACCCGTCATGGAGACACCTACCCAGGCCACACAGGTGCTTAGGTTGGTGAGCGCCCCCCCAGGCATTACCTGTCTCTGAATACTCATTATCATACAGGCTCAATCATGTGTGAGCTGCAGAGTTAACTGCTGCCAAAGATCTCAAAGTGGCACTGGGCTTGCAATCTATGTGTTCGATACAGAAAAGACCAACAGAAGTCTTAACCCACCCATAGCCAGTAGGCTAAAGTCAACTGAGCCATTCCCTTCCTTAACGAGCCATACTGTACGTTGGTGTCCTTGTAAGATAGTATCCCAAAAGCAACTGGAACTTGAGTTTATAAATTTATAATTTTCAAAGCCAGTCGAGATGTACATAACTACTGAATTAAATTTATCATGCCCAATAGAATGAAAGATTAACTAACTGTGGTAGCTACTTTTGTTGCCAGGGTCTCCATTGTGCTAGCTGTAGTAAGCAATTATGAAATGGTAATTTTGGGATTTTTAAAGAGACTGGGTATTTTAAAGGGACTGGTTTGTTGTTGCATTGTTTTGTTTTTTTTGTGGGTTTTTTTTTCCTTTGAGACAAGATTTCTCTGTGTAACAGCTCTGGCTGTCTTAGAACTTTGTAGACCAGGCTGGCCTTGAACTCACAGAGATCTGCTTGTCTCTATCTCCTGAGTGCTGGGGTTAAAGGCGTGTGTCACCATCTCCCAGCTAAGATAGTTCTCACCATCACCACCCAGACAGGGTTTCTCTGTGTAGCCCTGGCTGTTCTAGAACTCACTCTGTGGACCAAGCTGGCCTTGAACTCACAGAGATCATCCACCTCTGCCTCCTTGGAGTGCTGAGATTAAGGCGTGTGCCACCACGACCAGTTCTTGGACTGAATTTTAATGTCTTTGAATTTGTAAAGACTGAGAGACTTTTAAACTACTTTATGGGCCGTGTGACGGTGGCCTACGTCTTTAATCCCAGCACTCAGGAGATAGTTCGAGGCCAGCCTGGTCTACAGAGCGAGCTCCAGGACAGGCACCAAAGCTACACAGAGAAATCCTGTCTCGAAAAACCAAAATAAATAAATAAATACATACATACATACATACATACATACATACATACATACATAGATGGATAGAATGAATGAATAAATAAATAAAGTACTTTGTTTTTAATGTGAGATCTTGGGGTGGAACAAGGAAAGGTTGTGGCTTAATGGTGATGTGTTTGTGTGTCAAGTTGACAAGGGGTTAATTGTTCTGGATAGTTTTAGTTCAACACAAGCTAAAGTCATCTGAGAGGATGACTTAATTTTCTTCTTCTTTTTTTTTAATCTATTTATTTTACATCCCGGCCACAGCCTCCCCTGCCCCATCCTCTCCTCCCAGTCCCTCTCCCCCTTACCCTTTCCCACCTCCTAATCCCTTCCTCTTCTGTCTCCATCCAGGAAAGGGCAGGTCTCTTATGAGTATCCATAAAACATAGCATATCAAGTTACAGTAAGACTAAGCACCTCCCTATGTATTTCAGCTGGGCAAGGCCACCCAGTATGAGAAGTAGGGTCCCAGAAGCCAGTAAAAGAGTCAGAGACAGCCCCTGTTCCCACTGTGAAGAGTCCTACAAAAGGACCAAGCTACACAACTGTAACATATGCAGAGTGCCTATATCAGTCCCATGAAGACTCCCTGGTTGTCAGTTCAGACTCTGTGAGCCCCTGTGAGCCCAGATTAGTTGATTGTGAGAGCCTTCCTGTGGTGTTCTTGACCCCTCTGGCTTCTACACTCCTTTCTCATCCTCCTCCTCAGGATTCTCGAACTCCGTCTAATGTTTGGCCATGGGTCTCTGCATCTGTCTCTATCAGTTGCTGGATAAAGCCTTTCTGATGACAATTGGGCCAGACACCAATCTGGTCACAGGACATGGCCAATTCAGGCTACTTATCCGCTATTGCAAGGAGTCTAAGCCGGGGTCCTCCCCATAGACTACTGGGAGATTCCCCTGCACCAGGCTTCTGCCCAACCCTAAAATGTGCCCCCCAACTGCAGGCAAGCCTGTAGAGCATTTTCTTAATTAGAGATTAATGTTGAAGGGCTCAGCCATTTTTGTGTGGTGCCATCACTGGACTGGTGGTCCTGGATTCTATAAGAAAGCAGGCTGAGCAAGCCAGTAAGTAGCACCCCTCCATGGCCTCTACATCAGCTCCTGCCTCCAGATTCCTGCCCTGCTTGAGTTCCTGTTCTGACTTCCTTTGATGATAAACAGTGATGTAGAAACATAAGCCAAATAAACCCTTTCTTCCCCAGATTGCTTTGGTCATGATGTTTCATCACAGCAACAATAACCCTAACTAAGATGTCTTCACATCCAGCAGAACCCGGACCCTGTGGTCCCACTCAGTCTGCAGCCCCATCCTATGGAAACCTGGCCCTGTTGAGTACATCTTTATTTAGCAGATATATTCAGCGCTGGTTTGCCTGGGAACTGGAAAACTATCAGATCCTTAGCACTGCCCTCTTGGGGCTCCAGACCAGAAGAAACTTGATCTCTACTGGTTGGTGACCATCTCAGGAAATGGGCTTTAGGGTTAGGCTGCTGCCTATGGTTACTCCTCATTCCTTCCTATTGTCGGGTACCCCTTCTCGAAAGCCAAGGGCCTGCTTAACTTTCAACCTCCCTGACTGTCAGCTTTTCCAGGCACTCCCTCTTCCCTGAGCCATCCAGCACTTCACTCTGCTCCCCAAGGTCACTGGAGCCCCCATGGTCCCTACCCACAGTTTTCCCAAGCTCCTACATAGGGGGCTCAAGGCTTTCGGTGGCCTGCTTTCTGTTCCCAGATTGTTCCTGGGCTAAAGCATGTTAGGGTGACAGCCACTGGTATCTCCTTGTGAGACATTGTACTGCTTTCAATCCATATCCAGAACCCCTCAGTTTGCTGCTCAGGGGTCCAGCTTGACAGAAATTCAGGAGAACAAAAGCTCCAACTCCTTGAATGTGACTAGAAACCTGTGGTGGGGAAAGATGACATTCTCTAGACCATTTCCTAAGAAAAGTTCATTGATGCCATAGAGGAGGAAAATTCAATACAAAATCTAACACGAGGTTAAGGAGGCTCCCCTGGCATGTAGCTTGGTGACAGAGCATTTGCCCAGGTTTGTGGGACAACCTGGGTTCAGTCTGCAAAAAAAAAGAAACAAATGCAAGGAAACAGAATAATTTTTGCATGTCTTATTTTGATTGGTTGGTTGGTTGGTTGGTTGGTTGGTTTTCTTTTTGAGATAGGGTCTCACTATGTCACCCTGGATGTCCTGTAATTAGCTCTGTAGACCAGGCTGGCCTCGAATTCACAAAGATCTGCCTGCCTCTGCTTCCCGAGTGCAGGGATAAAGGGTGTGATCCACCACAGCACAGCTCATGTCTTAATTTTGTACAAGGTCTCACTGTACAGTTCTGTCTTGGAACTTCATAAGTAGACCATTCATCTGGACTTGAATTCATAGAGATCTACCTTCCTCTGAGTGCTGGGATTAAAGGTGTGCCCACCATACCAGGCAAAATGAAAAAATCCTTTTCAAAGATTAAAGTGGCTTTGCTCTAAGCAAGATGCTCTCAGGAAATGGGAATCTTATCCATGTCCTCTCTAAATTCCAAGTTGGTCAGACAAACCTATGAGTTCTCCTTCCCAAATATTATTTACTAACTGCTTATGTTGGGAACAGGCAAAAGCAGCTTGTCTTAAGTACTGCCATTTTGACTTCAGACTCCATTTTACCTGTAAGGTGAAACAAAGTTCGCATTCCCAAGCCCTAAGGGTGCTGGAAACCTTCCAATAGCTGACCCACCTCATTCTTAAACAGTAGAAATAGTCTGTTATTCACCTTTAGTTCTCTAAAACATTATGGCTGTTCCTAACAACAGAAAGAGTAAATGAATCTGATTGCTTGGCCTGGAACGCTCCCACTTTGAGTCAGTTGACAATGATGGCACACATAAGGAAAACCTCCAATCTGTAAACCCTGATGGGTGAAAAGTTGTAACTGTAACTTGGCACCGATGTTTGTGGGGTTTGTGCTTAAACACTTGCTTCAGCTGACATTCGGGGACGCAGTCTGTACTGTTGTCCCTGACCAGTCCGTTTCTGTCATGCTGCCCAGTCATAAAATCTTGCTTTGAGTGACTTCTTGTGTCTCCTTGAGCTGTTTTGGAGCCTCAGACCCACGACACTTAGCTTCCAAAAATCCGACAAGACAGAGTGCATTCAGGACAGAATGGCCTCGGTGGTTTGTGACCTGTGACTTCTGCAAAGTTAGTTCCAGTCATGTTTTCCAGGTCACTTCGTGGCCTCTCTGGTCTAGACTGTCTGGGGACTTTTGAGACATGAGTCTTTGCAGGCTGACGAGATGGCTTAGTGGATAAGGATGCTTGCTTGTTATCGGGAGTGACTGTTCCCTCGTGGTGGAGGAAAGAACCAACTCCCTAACCTCTGGTTGTGTTCTGACCTCCACACTCACTGTGTGCACATCCACATGCACCCACACAAACAAACCAAGAAATAAATAAATAAATAAAGTGTGATTTAAATTTTCTCTGGGGGTGGTCTAGCCTCCGAGGGCATCAGGCACACATGGTGCAATACTTGCATGCAGGCAAAACACTCAGACACATTAAATAAATACACCTAAAAAAACAAGGGAAAAAAAGGCAGAATGAAAGAGGAAGATACTCTGTGTCGTCTTCCTCTGACCTCTGCATATGCAAGTTCAGGGACATGCATGTGTGAACAAATGAGAGAGAGAGAGAGAGAGAGAGAGAGAGAGAGAGAGAGAGAGAGAGAGAAGCAGTAAGCCCATGGTTGTATCATTATTGTACACACAAATACAGCTGCATTCATGTGGGACTGATGTGAGGAACAGATGTCATATAGTTTAAAAAAAAAGGTTGTCCCCAGAGAGTCCCCTCCCCCACAGGTCCTGAGGCTGAGCCTAATCCTCCCTAAATCCCCTGCCTTTCTGCTGAGGCTGGGCTGTTGTTCTAAGAGGATTGGAGCATTTACTAAATTAGTCCTGTCCGGGACACGGGAAAAACAGGCTCCATGAGGTGGAAGGGGCAAACAATAAGAGGGAGAGACAACTATGGGGGCAGAGAGCAGACATGGAAAAAGAGAAGAGAGACAGCCAGAAAACACAGAAGACCACGCACCTGTAATCTCAGCAGGTGTGAGTCAGATTTCTATGAGTTTGAGGCCAGCCAGGCCTATGTAGCAAGACCCTGCCTTAAAAAATGGTGGTGGGTAGAGAGATGTCTCAATGGTTAAGAGAACTGACTGCTCTTCCAGAGGACACAGGTTTGAATCCCGGTGTCCACGCGGCCGCCTATAATCCTCTGTAACTCCAGTCCCAGGGGATTGGATATGCTCTTCTGGTCTCCAAGAGCACTGCCTGCACATGGTACACAGACATACGTGCAAGCAAAATACCCATACACATCAATTTTTTTAACTGAAGGGACTCCCTATCCCAAGAAGGGACCAACAAAGCCGAGTTCTTCCCTCCCCCAGATGTGGGATGTGGTAAATGTCTTGACTCCCCATCCCTTACAGTTTCCTCACCTACAATAATAATAATATCTATCTGGTGCATTGCTGTGATGATTCCAACAGTTGGGACTGGCTTATTTTCTTTTTGCTGTACTAGGAATTGAACCTAGGGTCTGCAACACAGACAAGCACTGTATCACTGAGCCACACCCCGAGCCCCTCACTAGGGGATTCTAGGCAGGTGCTCCACCACTGAGCCATGTCCTCAGGGATTCTAAGCAGGGGCTCTACCAATGAACCATACTGCCAGCCTCCTTTAAAACTTATCTGTGATAGGAAACTCATTTTCCTAGGTAGGTCTTAAACTTGAGATCCTCCTCCTCAGCTCCCACTTGCCAGGATCCCAGGCCTGGCCTACCCACCCTGGTCCTTTGTCCCTTCTTAGTTGACTTTCAGAAGATACAGAGAAAAGCTTTGCCACAACAGAAAATACCCAAGAGTGCACTATGGGTAGAAAGAGCAGAGCAAATCTTAATTTCCTTCTACCTAGCCAAGTTTGCCCCTCCCCCCCAAAAAAAAAAACAGAAACAGAAACAAAAAGAAAAAAGTCACCCAGATTTAAGTGGGATGCAACATTTTTAATCAGTTTCACTCTGGGTAACCAGGGAAGGGAGACCTAAGAGGCCAGAAAGAGGGAAGGAAGAGAACAGATGCTAACTTCAATTGAGGAGGACTCCTGGCCTCATCATCCTATGGTCTCTTGACTTGTCAGTCTTGTGGCTTGGAAAGTAGGATTTACAGGGGGAAAGGAGAGTGTTATGTAGCCCAGGCTGGCCTCAGACTTGCAATGTAGCCTAGGATGACTTTGAACTCTTAACCCCCTGTCTCCATCTTCCTCTGTTGAGACCACAGCATGTGCCACCGCTCCTGACTTATGAAATGGAATACTGGACATACGCTATGGGCGTCTAAAAGACCTCCACCCAGGTGGGTCCACGAATCGGACTTCCAGCCTCTTGACGTGATTCAACTTCTACAGACATCTGGAAGACCCCCGCACTGGTGCCTTCTCATTCTGACCTGGGAACTGGGTTCTAGAACATTCTAGTCATCTTTCAAGTCTTCCCCAATATTCCCATCAAGCTTCTTTTGCATTTTGTTTTTGTACAAGACGCAGCTTCCCAGCTCAGTTTGGTGGCACATGCCTGTAATAGACATTTATGTATACAGATACATAAATCATATATACACTATACAAGTAAATCAAATGAACAATCTCCTAAACCTACCATGTAAACCTGACATTGGTTAACTTTAACTGTATAAAATTTCCAAGTGAATTTAGAGGTTTCACTCTGTAGCCCAGGCTGGCCTCAAATTCCCAGCAATCTCCCTGCCTCAGTTTCTTCCATTCTAGGATTACAAACACCTGGTTTAGGGCACCGTGAGTTCTGACTCAAACATTCTCCAGGTGAATTGCAAGACAGATTTCCTCTGGAGCACATTCTCAGCACCTTTACTGAAGTCTTCGGAAAAGCAGCAGATACAAGCATCACAATCGTGACCTCTACAGATTGCCGCTGGGCTATCTCAGGAGAGGAAAGAGCCTCTTTCATTGATGGGGGGCGGGGGTTGGCTGTATAGGGGCTAGGCTCTCCGATGGAGCTGAGGTTGGACCGAACTGGAGGCTGAATTGTCCACAGCCTTTGGAGGATTGCTACTTCCTGTCCCTTGCTAGGGGCTACTCTCCTGGAATCTAAGCTGGTGGAAGAAGATGGAGCCCAGAGAGGGTGCTTCAGCCGGAAGTGGGAACGGGAAGCCTCTTCTACAAGATCTGAAACTTCCAGGCACTCTGATCTTTGTAGTCCAGAGGGTCCATGGGGTTGTAGGTGAATTTCCAGGTGCCTGTGGGGTCTTTGAATTCCAGGCTGTCCACGGGGCTGTAAGTGCTGTAGCTCTGGCCTGACAACGAGGTGGGGGATTGAGCCAGGGATGGCCCCACAGAGGGGCCTGAGAGGGGGCTGAGAGCCGGACCCCCCAGCTGGGACACCATGGGAGAAAGGTAGGGATCCAGCCCACTGAAATAGGAACTTGGAGATGCATAAGCCGAGGGGGAAGAACAGAAAGCCGAAGCAGGAGCATAGGTCATGGCATAGGGGGCTGAGGTGAGAGAGGGCCCCGAGGCCACTAGCCCAGCTCGCTGGGCCTCAGGCAGAGGAGACTCCGAGGCTGGACTCCAAATGGACACCGTGGCCACTGCCGTGGTAGGTGAGCCTGAGGGGCCAGGCAGAGAAGGGCTGTAGGAATCTGAGATGCCCAAAGGGTCTGTACAAACATCTGTGGAGGGTCGTGGGGATGCGCCCGCCTTCCTCTTAGCAGGACGAGCCTTGGCCTGTCCCCCCGGGGGCTGCTGCTGCTGCTGCTTCTGCTGCTGTCGCTGCTGTCTGCATTTCGCTCTGCGGTTCTTGAACCAGACCTAGAGCGAGAGGGAGGAGGAGAGTGAATAAAATGTGAAAAGACCCTGGAGTCCTCAGGTGCCAAGGGAAGAAGGACAAGGCTGGTGGAAACAGTCACGCTTCGTCACTCCGCATCCAACAATGAGGCAGCTCTGCCATGATCTGTGTACCCATCCAATCAGCATGTACACATGCACACAGCAACCTACATGCACTGATCACACATGTCTCATGCATGCAGGCAGCCATACACACGTGCATGTATCAGTCTGCAGGCATCATCTACCCACTTGATTGATCACACATGCATGCATGCATGCGATCATGCATTATCTCACATTATATGCATGCAGTCACACACATACCCACATACACACCTACATGTACTCAGCCACCTACCTGATCACGGGAAGATGTACGCAGTCATGTATTATCCTCACCTATATACATACAATCCTGCACATATGCACACGCTGTATTAACATGCTCTTGCTCATGAATACGTACATGCGTTATACTCACATATCATACATGCACTATATCATGTTTGCATAGACTCATCAGCCCATCCCATAGTTTATACATGCATGTAGTTTTACCCATAGATACAGTAATACCAGGGCTAGGGATGTAGCTCTGTGGTAGAGCATTTGCCTGGCATGCCCAAGGCTCTGGATTCAATCTCCCACACTGCAGAACAAACACACACACACACACACAACTTACTTCTCTCACCCACTAATCCTCTCAATCACCTACTCTACTGCTTACAGGAGTCATCAGAGGGGTTAACATTCTTCTACTGTGAGGAATATTAATGTTACAGTAAGTGAGTAAACCATACAATTCAGCGGAGGCTCACTATGTAGCCCAGACCGGCACTCGCCCTGCCTCTGCCCCCTCCATGCTGAGATTGCGGGGATGAGCCACCAGCATGCTTAGCGCAGTGTTCTAGAACTGGTAGTATGTGGAAGATGCTGTTAAAGAGGGAAGCAGTAGCACTTGGGTTTCAGGTTGGAATTAAAAGTGCTATGATCCATGTGGCTGTCCTTGGTTTCTATGGTGACTTGATGGATCCACTGGTTGGTAAATAAGCATGCCGACGAGACAAGTCCCATGAAGCTAAGCTTAACGAGACAGGCCTGTTGTAATCCTGCTCTTCGGGAGGCTGATTCAAGAAGATCTGAAGTTAAAGGTCTGCGGGGCTGTAGAGCGAGTTCAAGGTCAGCCTGGGTAACTTGTGAGACTGTCTCACAATGCCAATGCTGCAATGGATGGCCCCACACCCATGCGTATATGGACAGCACAAACCAATCCAGTGGGTTATAAAGAGGAGGAGGATGAAGAGGAGGAGGAGGAGAAAAAAAAATGAATGAAGTTGAGCAGGAAATGGAGGGGGGAGTCCTGGAGGGGGAAGGGGGTGGATATGATCTCAATACACTGTATCCATGTATGAAATTACCAAATAAATTTTTATTACTTACTTAATTTTTTGAAATTATAATTACATCATTTCCACGTCCTTCTTCCAAATCAAAGAATAACTAAAAAATAATAAGATAACAAAACAGGCTAGAGAAATGGCTCAGTGGCTAAGAGCCCATATTGATCTTGCAGAGGACCTGGGTTCAGTTCCCAGCACCCACATTGCAGGCCACGGCAGTGGCCACTGTGTCCATTTGGAGTCCAGCCTCAGAGTCTCCTCTGCCTGAAGCCCAGCGAGCTGGGCTAGTGGCCTCAGGGCCCTGTAACTCCCTGTAACTCCAGCTCTAGGGGATCTGATGACCTCTTCTGGCCTCCCCGGGTGCTGCACGCATGTGCACATACACACATATGCACATACATACATGCACACATACATGCACGCATGCGAGTAGAATTAAAAATAAATCTCTAGGCTGGTACAGTGGCACAACACTTTAAATCTCAGCACTTGGGAATCAGAGGCAGGTGGATTGATGGTGAGTTCAAAGCCAGCCTGCTCTACATAGTAACACCTGGTCTCAAAAATAGTTTTAGCCAGGAGGTGGTAGGGCACGCCTTTAATCCCAGCACTCAGGAGACAGGGGCAGGAGGATCTCTGAGTTCGAGGCCAGGCTGGACTACAGAGTGAGATCCAGGACAGCCAGAGCTGTTACACAGAGAAACTCTGTCTTGGAAAACAAAAATAACTAGTTTTAAGATCAAAAATAAATAAAAGGGGGCTGGTGATATATTTCAATGGTGGATCAATTGTGCATGTGTGAGACCCTGAAAATCAATCCTCATTTCTGAAAATAAAGGAAACAGTGCAAAGGGAAGTAGAACCCTTGGAGGACAGTGTGGTGAGAAGGCATCAAATAACAGGGAAGATGGCCGGACGGCGGTGGCGCGCGCCTTAATCTCAGCACCCAGGAGGCAGAGGCAGGCGGATCTCTGAGCTCGAGGCCAGCCTGGTGTACAGAGTGAGTTCCAGGATGGTCAGGACTACACAGAGAGACCTTGTCTTGAACAAATAAGGAAGAGGAGGACCGAGAAGGAGGAGGAGGAGGAGGAGGAGGAGGAGGAGGAGGAGGAGGAGGAGGAGGAAGAAGAAGAGTTAAGTGACATAAGGGAAGTGAGGGGCGATTAGGCCACTGCTTCATAATTGTGGCTATTTCCCCGTGGCCTGTCTTTCCTCCGCTCTGGATCTGATAACAACACAGTAAGGGTCAAGAGGGGTCCAAGGAGCAGAACATCCTACCTGGACCCTGGACTCAGGCAGGTTGATCTTGAGAGCCACCTCCTCGCGTGCATACACATCCGGGTACTGGGTTTTGGAGAACAGGGCCTCCAGCTCCTCCAGCTGGCTCCTCGTGAACGTGGTTCGCTCCCGCCGCTGCTTCCTGGGGGCGCCTGCATATAAACGATGAAAGAACCCTCAGGTTAGCTGCTGGCTGGAGGCCCTGAGGTCCAGTGGGACGACTGCCCAGAAGTCCTTTCTGTACATTCGTCTGCCTAAGTAAGGGGCTGTATTTATTCCCTGGCCTTGTAGCACGGGCTCAGTTCCCAGAGGAACTGGAGATGCCTTCCAGTCACGTGTCCACTGGAGGGACCTGCTTTTAGCCCTGCAAGGATTTGCCCCGGTTTTGTGTTTTGTTCTCATTTCTCTCCTTCCTCCTTCTCCTCCTTTCTTTCTTTCTTTCTTTCTTTCTTTCTTTCTTTCTTTCTTTCTTTCTTTCTTTCTCTCTCTTTCTCTCTCTCTCTCTGTCTCTCTGTCTCTCTCTCTCTCTCTCTCTCTCCTCCCCCATCTCTCTCTCACACACACACCCACCCACCTCACTCTACCTCACCCCACCCACCCACCTCCCACACCCCCAACCCCGCCTTCCTATTTCTTCTCCCCTTCTCTTTCATTACAGCAGGGTTTCACTATGTAGCCCAGGCTGGCCCTGAAATCCTTGATCCCCCTACCTCAGTCTCCCAAATAGCTGGGATTACAGGCAGGAGCCACTGCATCAGACTCCCCTACTGAACCTTTTTATGCACAAAGACACATTCAGTTGAAGCATGATGTTGCTAACAACCAAGCACTTCGGCCCATAAAAGTGATGTCTCTGTGGTTCAACTTAATGTAAAAGAAAAAAAGAAAGTGGGCTGGCAAGATGGCGCAGAACATAAAGGAAATTGTGGACAAGCCTGAAGACCTGAGTTCAGTCCCTGGGACCCACATAGTAGAAGGAAAACAAACAACTCCCAAAAGTCATTTGAATTTATAAAGAAGCCTGATCTACATAGTGAGTTTCAGGCCAGCCATGGCTACATAGTGAAAACCTGTCTCAAAAAGAAAAAAAGAAAGGAAGGAAGGAAGGTAGGAAGGAAGACAGACAGAAAGAGAGAGAAAATAAAGAAAAAGAAGAAAACTGTTAAATAAGTATGATAGTAGAGCATGATGGTTCAGGACTACAATCCCAGCCCTCTAGAGACTGAACCAGGAGACTGGGGGTGTGGCTCAGTGGTAGAGCCCCTGCCTAGAATCCCCCAGTGAGGGGCAGGGGTGTGGCTCAGTGGTAGAAGCTTCTGCCTAGAATCCCCCGCCACCCCACCCCCACCTCCCTGTGAGGGTAGTGCATGGCTCCATGGTAAAGTACCTGCCTGCAATCCACAAGGCTCTGGATTCCAGCCCAACAACCTCTAATCCAAAAAGAGAAAAACAAAAAGAGCGAGAAAGAAAAGGTGGTACCATGGACATTGGAATGCTAACTTCTTTTAGAAATAAAGCTTTACAGACAGATGGAAATCCCTACTGATTCCGTTTCCAGACCACTGCCCTTCCAATGCCATGACTATATACTCTCCTGAATCCCTGGAGAACAGGTAAAAGTCCCTTGGATGCCTGGCAGTGGTGGTGCGCATGCCTTTAATCCCAACACTTGGGAGGCAAAGACAGGAAGATCTCTGTGAGTTCGAGGCCAGACTGGTCTACAGAGTCAGTTCCAGATCAGGCTCCAAAGCTACACAGAGAAACCCTGTCTCGAGAGAGAAGAAAAAAAAGAAGTCCCTTGAGATGCCAAATTCCTTTGCAGATGAACATAGAGCTGGTACATGGTGCTACTGCCTCCTCCACCCCACAAATGCTTTTCTCCTGAGGGCAGGGAACCTCAGATCCTCCTAAAAGACAAGATGGGGATCGGAAGGAGGAACACACTTACTTGAGTATGGGACAGCCTGGTGCATCAGGTCCACACTGGGGCCACTCAGAGCCAAGGCATTGACCGAATAGTGAGGCCCCGGGTTCATATACGCCATCATGATCTTCAGTGACTGGGGCCCAGATGAGGGCACCTATAAGAGAAGAGGTTTTCCAACAGTCCACCCTGCACACCACCTGGGCACTGACAAGCTGATAGTCACATCCTGCTTCTGGGGCTCTTCTTCGGGAACCAATTTTGTCCATTAACCTATCTCTATATGTCTATCTATCTATCTATCTATCTATCTATTATCTATTATCTATCTATCTCTATCTCTATCTAGCTAGATAGATAGCTTTTGTTTTTAGAATCCAAGTGATGTGGCACATTCATTTAATTCATTAAACACTCACAATGGAGAGACAGAGGCAGGTAGATCTCTGTGAGTTCAAGGCTAGCCTGGTCTACATAATGTGTTTCAGGGCCTCACAATATAGCTTTAGCTGGCCTGGAACTCAATTTATTTGTTTGTTTTGTTTTATTTGTTTTGTTTTGTTTTTCAAGATAGGGTTTCTCTGTAGCCTTGGCTGTCACGGAACTCACTCGGTAGACCAGGCTGGCCTCAAACTCAGATCCACCTGCCTCTGCCTCCTGAGTGCTGAGATTAAAGGCGTGTGCCACCACTACCCAGCTCTGAAACTCAATTTGTAGACCAGGCCACAATACCCAACTCAAAAAAAAAAAAAAATTAGGTTTTTTTTTTTTTTTTGGTTTTATGCAACAGGGTCTCATGTAGCCCAGGCTGACACTAAACTAATCGAAACTGATTTGGTATTTCTAACCCTCCTGTCTCTACCTCACAAGTGCTGGGACCACAGACATTAACCAACACTCCAAGTGTGGGGTGAGTGTGTGTGTATATAGAGGTGGAGGGGAGGCCAAAATTCAACCCCAAGATTGTTCATCAGGCCACCTCATATTTTCATTCCATTTTATTTTATTTTATTTTTGAAAGAAAGTCTTATATAGCTCAGATTGGCCTCAAATTTACTAGGTGGCTGAGAATGACCTTGAACTCCTGATCTTCTTACCTCCACCTCCAAGGTGCTAAAATCACAGGTCATCATCACCACACCTGGATTATCTGGTGCTGGGCACTGAATCCAGTTCTTCACACATGCTAGACATGCACTCTAACTAATGAGCTACATCCCCTGAAGTGTGATCCTAATTAGTCTTATCAATAAAAACCAGGAGTCAGATATCAGGGTGAAAGCTGAAAGGTCAAAGAAGCAAAGCAGTCATGATGACTTCTTACCTCTCCGAATCCTCAGATGGATACAGGGGTCCGAAGTCCTGTCTCCACCCGCCTTAGACTCCTGTCTCCGCCTCCTGAGTGCTGAGATTAAAGGTGTGAGCCTCCCAAGGGCTGGAATTAAAGGTGTGTTCCACCACTGTCTGGCCTCTATGGTTAACTAGTGGCTAGCTCCGCCCTCTGATCTCTAGGTAAGTTTTATTGTCAGAAACACAAACAAAATATCACACAATAACCCCAGTTCCCACCTTGGTTTTTGAGATCAGGTTTCTCACTGGTTTGGAAGTCACCACATAGGCTAGGGTGGCCGGCCAGCAAGCCCCAGGGAACTGTCTGTCTCTGTTTCACCAGTATTGGGATTATAAACAGGACACTATGCCTTTTTTTTTTCCCCTCGGGGCAGGGTTTCTCTGTGTAACAGTCCTGGCTGTCCTGGATCTCACTCTGTAGACCAGACTAGCCTTGAACTCACAGAGATCCACCTTCCTCTGCCTCCCGAATGCTGGGATTAAAGGCGTGCACCACCACCTCCTGGCCCATGACCTTTTTTTTTTTTAAACCTGGCTCCTGGAGACTACATTCAGGCCCTCATACTTGCACGGCCAGCAGTTTGCTAAATAAGATATCTCCTGGATCCACCCTCAGTGAGACAAGAAACCACTATGTAGCCCAGACTGGCCTCAAACTCATAGCAATGCTCCTGCCTCAGCATGCTGGGATGACTGTCAAAGTCACACTTTGATACTAAGTGTACATGTTACATATTCTCCTGTAGGTCCAAATTATAGATAATGATAGGTTATATATAATGTGTATATTCCAAGGATAAAAGCCAGGACTGTCAACATGCACATTATGCCACTGTTTGTTTTTAAACATGGCACTAATTTTAAACACACAATGTATAGGGACTGGAGAGATGGCTCTGCAGTTAAGAGCACTGGCTGCTCTGGCAGAGGACTGGGTTCCATTCCCAGCCCCTACATGGTAAATCACATCTAACTCCCTCCTCTGACCTCCGTGGGCATTGTGTGTGCATGCTGCCCATGGTACACTAAAGCACACACAGAAGGAGGGGCAGGAGAAGAGGAGGGAGGAGGAACTGGGGTTGGTATATAAAATGAAAAAAAAATTAAATAAAAAAATAAAGGGAAAAAATGAATTCAAAAATGGAAGAAAAAAAAGAGAGAACGCTGGAGCCACACACCTTTAATCCCAGCACTCAGGAGGCTGATCTCTGTGAGTTTGAGGTCAGACTGATCTACATAGTGAATTCTGGGACAGTCAGGGCTATGTAGAGAGACCCCCATCTCTAAGAAGGAGGAGGAGGACAGGAGGGGAGAGAAGGGGAAGGAAAGTAGGAGAGGGGATGGAAGGGAAGGGAAGAGAAGGGAAGGGAAGGGAAGGGAAGGAAAGGAAAGGGAAGGGAAGGGAAGGGAAGGGAAGGGAAGGGAAGGGAAGGGAAGGGAAGGGAAGGGAAG
>CABHPH010155263.1:8520-24133 GCA_902168325.1 Peromyscus nudipes | reverse complement strand
AATGAGAGCTGATGAAGAAAGGCTGAGGAGGGAACAGAAGGCTTGAGTCTTCTGTTCACGGCGAAAGTGGCAAGAGTGGTGGATAGGAGTGGGCAGTGATGTCATTGGTCATGTAGGGTATGTATTTACTCTTTTATCTTATGCAAGCAATGTACTCAGTTCAGGGGAAGATGGTGTTAACCCTTTCCCTAATAACCGTGGGAACACTGGTGCATTTCCCATGGGTAAACCACATACCATATGCTAGTGGTATACATGTACACCTACTTGGGCCTTCGCTGCTGAATCTCCTTGGAGAACCTTCTGTGGCCCAGTGAAGTCAATACCAGTTCACCTAGGCTCCTAGTATGGAGTTGCCTGGTCTCTGGAAAGGGTTCATTTCATTCGTTCTATGGTTCTAGTAGTGTTCTCCTCGGGTGGGCTAGTCCCTTGGAGAACTTAAAGATATTTTATTTCCAAACTGAGGTAAACTATTTTAAATCCACATTGTCTCCATTAGCTTAAACTGCTGGCTCAAAAGAATCTTCTCCCAGCTCATGTCCCAATGATCTTTGTTTCTATTGGGGAGTTGGGAAGTGTTCTCTGTGGGCAAGAGATTGTGTAGGGGTTAGTCGCAGCCCTTGTTCTCAGGGGAGTTATCTAGTATTTGCATAGATAAGCTGTGAATCATGGGGAAGTGAGGCTGGAGGTTCCCTGGACTTGGGTATGTATGGGAGTGATGTGGTATGCCTATTATCCACATAGCAAGCCATAGTTAGTTTAGAATCTCAGCATGCAATGTCTTCATGGTATGCATGCATGTGTTGTATACATGATAGTACAAAGGCTTGCAGTTCTGAAGATAATTTTCATTTAACTATGAACTTGGGCCAAGTAGCAGTTGGCCTCAAAACTTTGTATCATGACTTTATTGAATGGGGGTTAAATATATGGATCTTGGGCTCAAGAATGGGTGTGTGTGTGTGTGTGTGTGTGTGTGTGTGTGTGTGTGTTTAAAGGTCTGACCGGGAGGTGGCAGTGCACGCTTTTAATCCTAGCACTCAGGAGGCAGAGGCAGGTGGGTCTCTGAGTTCAAGGCCAGCCGGGTCTACAGAGTGAGTTCCAGCACAGCCAAGACTACACAGAGAAACCCTGTTTCAAGAAGGAAAAAGAAAAAAAAGTCATTTTTAAATGATTCTCAGGCAGGTTGCTTATGAGCTACATTTTGAGAAGCTTGAGTTAGAATCAGGAAAAATGGGTGTGGCTACTTTCCTTTATGGTGTTCTATCTGTTGGCCTCTTCCCCAAAGTGATCTGCTTGGACTCAGCTTTAGTAGGAAGGTCCCTAATCTAGGCATTTAGACTCTAAAGCCAGTGTATAGACAGCTGAAGATGGCTGTATGAGAGAAAAAGATCAACAGATATGTAAATGGCAAACTGTTGTTTGATCTGAGTACAATGGTGTTCTTCATTTATTCCTTATCAGTTCCTGGGAGGTTTACCCCTGTGCTTATTTAATAATAATAATAATAATAATAATAATAATAATAATAATAATAATAATGATAATGATAATGATACCAGGAGGCTGCATAAATCACAGTGGTGTTTAGATGTCTTTATGCATGTTCATAAAGATTGACGCCTGGCGCTTTACCCCAGGACAGATGTTGACCTTCCTGTCCGACAACCAGTGGGTAGCTGATTAGAAGGCCCCTGCAGCAAGCCCTGTGGATGACTGTGATTTGGTGATGGAACAAAACCCATCCCGGAGGTCTGAAAGCTCAGGATCCACCAGTATTTGCTGCTGGTGTGAACAGCACATCTTTGCCAGCCGTCTTACCAAATGAGAGGTGATCACTGGGTTCTCAGATGGCCTTTCCCCTAGTGTGTCCCAAATATCACTGTGGACATTAGTAACCAGGCTTGACTTTTGACTCTGGCTCAGCAGGTTGAGCCTGGAACCCGAGGATCTGCGTCTCCCATCCGTTCCCAGGTGCAGCGTCGGGCAGGCGGGCCTAGATGGCCAGTGTGGCTCTGCCACTTGAAGCTGTGCCACCGCCTTGGGTGACTTTTAGGCTGAGGCTGTTTTCTTCTTTGTGCGACAGGACAATGTAACTGAATTGGATGATCCATAAAAAGCACACAGCTAGATAAATGTTACTACTCCTTCAGCGAGACAGAAATTGGGTCATCATCAAACTGTGTTGCAGCAAATCCGTCCTGAACAGATCAATAGAAGAACCTACCGACTGCACTTTCCAAACCATGGGAGGAAAGATTTCAATATGAGATGAAGCCTGATGTTAGTGTGCTCCCTCCTCACACGTTTATTCGTTCCATTAGAGCCTCACAAACAATATTTACACATACACATGAACTTTGTTGGCTGATGCCATCCAGCCATGCTGATTTGGTTAGAGAGGAGATGTTTGTGAGGAATGAGTTTGGGGTTGTTAAGTTTTCTAACTTGATATGTAGGTAGAAATTACTCACCAGGCGGTGGTGGTGCACGCCTTTAATCCCAGCACTCGGGAGGCAGAGCCAGGCAGATCTTTGTGAGTTCGAGGCCAGCCTGGTCTACAGAGTGAGTTCCAGGACAGCTAGGACTGTTTCACAGAGAAACGCTGTCCTGGGGGGAAAAAAAAAGAAAGAAAGAAATTACTCATTTATTTTTTTTAATTCTTCACTAGATTTTGATTTCTTTTGTGTGTGTTTGCATGTGAGCATATGCATGCCTGTGTGAGTGTGAGGAAGTAGGTAGAGGGTGTGGGTATGTATGTGGAAGCCAGAGGACAACTTGCAGGGGTCAGTTCTCTCCTTCCACCACGTGCGTGGATCATGGGTGTCCCCTTTGCTGTTCATTGAGATGAACAGAATCTGTACACAGTATGTGCTCAGTAACTATGTGCTGCACCAGATAAATTTATCCTGCAAGATGAATTCTGACCCAGTAGGTTTGAGGTGGGGCCTGAGATTGTGCTGTTCTAGCAAGTTCCAGCTAGGAAACCCTGCCTTTTGTAACCTGCACACTGAATGTTTCTAGATGAGATAGGCTATGCTATGACTGCCAGAAACCCTTATGTTTCTTCCTCTGGGTTAGTCTGTCTTTGTGGTGATGTGTATGGTGTGCATGCACATGTGTCCTTATGGGTGTGGAAGCCAGAGGTTGGTATATGGCATCTCCAATCATTTTCCATCGTAGTTTTTGAGACGTAGTCTCTCATTGAACCTGGAGCTCACCAGTTCTGCTAGGCTGGCTACCCAGTGAGCTCCTCAGACCTGAGGTTACAGATGCCCTGCCATGTCTGCTTTTTATGTGGGTTCTGGGTTCAGCATTCAGCTTCTCATAATGCATGGCAAGCACTTCACCCACTGAGCCATCTCCCAAGCCCCCCAAATTAGTCTGGGAATATCAGCTTGTCATTGAGACTGACCAGTAGCCTGCTTTTAACATAGTTCACCCTCCAATAGAGTGTCTGCCTTCCAAGCAGCAGCAGGGAACATGTCGGAAGTGCAGATTGGGGGGCCCCCGTCCACCCTCCAGGATTCCTGTGCTTGAGAACCACTTCTCCGCTGAAAACTTGTTGGCAGGTGTTGAGGAAGTTCACTGTGTTGCTGGTGCGTATCAGAGGGTTTTCATGTTTGGATTGTGGGTCATGCCAGCATCTTGAAGCCAGGTGTAAGTTGGAGAAAACTAAGACTTCAGAAACTTGCATGGATTTTAGTGAAGGTCCATGGGTGAGTGGGAGGCAGGATTAGACGTGACGCTGGTGTAGATGAAGTCATCTGACTGGCATGCTGCCCACCGCCCCACAAGGAGAGTCACATGGCCGCCATTGGAATCAGCTGGGGCATGTTAAAAACTATAGCAGCTTAGGCCTGCCCTCCCCAGTCTGATGTAATAAACCTGCAGCCTAGGCATCAGGACTTTTAAACGCTCCCCAGGAGGTTCTAGTGCTGGGCTGAGATTGAGAGTTACTCTCTTACTTGAATCGTCTCTGGACTCTTTTTTCCCCTTGTATGTTGCTAGGTTAGGCTCCCATAGGGTCACTCTTCTTTTGTGTACGTGGCAACAGCTCTGTCAGTTTCTACAACTGGAAAGAGCCTTGTGGCTACTGCCTCACTTATCATAGCTAGCATTCAGTTGTTACAAATGCACTTTTGGAGTTTGTGCTCTTTGAGATGAAAAACAAAGACATGGCTGTCCTTTAAAGTCGTCCATTGGTGTCAGTGTTGTTCTTACTTTTTCTTTTTTTTAAGTGTTTTTATGTGTATAGGTGTTTTCATATATACATATGTGTATGTATGTACATCCGTCCATCCATATGAATGCCATGTGTACCACATTCATGCAGTGCATGCGGAGCTGAAGAGGGCATTAGATCTCCTTTAGCTGGAGAAATAGATGGATGTAAGGAACCACATGGGTACTGAGAATCAAGCCAGGTCTCTTGTACCTATAGCAATGCTCAAAACTGCTCAGCCATCTCTGCAGACTTTATTTTTATTTTTAATTGTGTGTATGTGTGTGTGTGTGTGTGTGTGTGTGTGTGTGTGTGTGTGTCCATGCATGTGGGGTTATGGAGGCATCAGAGCTCCTGGAGCTGCCATGATAGGCAATGAACTGCAAACTCAAGTTCTTTGAAAGATCAGTACATGTTCTTAACTGCTGTTAACCCATTTTGGATGTTTTTTAAAAGGAGAACTAAAGAAAAAGACTAATTCATGCATACTCACCTTTGACATTTGCTTCTGATAAATATTTGTGGTTTTGCCTGCAGTGGGATCCTGTCAGTCGCCACAACACATCTCTTTTGTCTTCCATCTGTTTCGTGTGCCATCTCAGCAGTGTGGTGGTGTAGCAGATCACAGCTGGATTATCTATTGACTGTAGTATGCCACAGACCCAGTGATGTCCTAGCACTTAGTCTGGAACCAGCTTACCAAGAGATGCCCTGCTCAAGAAAGATTAGTATCATTCATGTATATTAGTCAGCTTTTTATTACTATAGCAAAATGTCCCAGGCAGGCTAACATTATTTTAAAGGGGCGCGGCGGGGGTGGGGGTGGGGGAGGGGGGAGTTACTTAGTACTTGGTTTGGGATGCTCAAAGTCTCAAATTCGGTTGTTTCCTAGTTGGCTCCCTCATTGCTGCGATCAAATCCTCTGACCAAAAGTAACTTAGGAAAAGAGAGGGTTAATTTCAGCGCACACTTTCAGGTGCCTAAGAAGGAATAGGAATGCCAACAGGAGCATGGGACAGGAACTGTGGAGAGAAGTTGCTCAGCTTCCTTTTTTACGTAATTCAGGACTCGGGCATAGGGACAGTGGTCTGGGCCCTCCCACATCAATTAGCAATCAAGAGAATGTTCTTAGACATCTGAGTGAGGCAGTCTCCCCCCTTTGAAATTCCCTCAGGTAACTGTGTCAGGTTGTTAGCTGGAGCTAACCAGGCAAGGTGTCTTCCCTGGTTCATCTTTGTCAGGACCTCAACCATGTGAAAGCTTGTGGCGAGAGGGCAGGTCTCCAAGCAGGAAGCTAGAGAATGCCCAGGCTTCTGTAATAACCCACCCCTTTGATACTCCCTTCAGGAGAGCAGTATTCCCTTCCAGGAAGGAGGCTGCTCCCAGTCACCCAGTATCCTCTCGCTGTGGACCCATATGCATTCCATCAGCTTCCACATTGCCTCACGAGGGAATAAACTTCTAACACACAAACCTTTGAGGCGTGTCCAGTTTATATCTAAATGGTCTATCTCTATAAAGTATCTAATGTACTATACAGACAACCTGGTTTTGTTAGGACAAACCCATCTTGTGGATAAGACACCAGAGTCTTGAGGGAAGAAATGATTGACTTGCCCAGTCGCTTGGCCGATTCTTTTGGTCCAAAGCCTTGGATTGTTTACCTCGATAGTTTGGGTTCATCCCAGAGGCTAGATGACAGAAAAGACGATGAAAGAATAATTTTAAGAACGGGCAGTTTATTAAATTCCAAACTGATGGTTGCCTGGCTCCTCTGTCTGAAGGAAATTTTCTGTTAAAGGATCTAGTTCAGGCAAACAGGTAGGTGCGGTTTCCTACACACAGTACTTAAGAGGTAGGTCCCCAAAGGACTTTTCTAACCTTTTCAAGCCCAACACTTGCCTCCTCCTTGACTCTCTGGAGAGTGCCGGTTGCACCTCAGTTCTTGCCCTTCTGGCCTCTCTACTGTTCTTCCACTCAAAGTTGAAGACTGCCGTGGTGACAGCGTTCACCGTACTGATGCCCCCATTAGCCCTGCTCTGTTGGCTTTAATTCCTACTGTGCAGCTACCAAGGGTTACTGTCAGTGACTCGTAGTAGAGGTAACACAACTTACCAAAGCCCCAGAGCACAGATTGTAGCTTAGCTGGGAAGATGAATAAATTATTTCTCAACTGTTTAGTGGAAAGGTGAATTCCAGGGCATGCATTTGTTAAATAAGCACATCTTGTCCCTGAGAGGTTGTTCAGAGGGCCCCTTTAGAACATGCCTCCTCCTGAGTTTTGGCTTTGGAGTTTGAGGTGCATGTCTGCATCCACGGGTTTCAGTGTGTGCTTTCTGAGAGGTGGGGAGTGGTTAGTTCTGCCTATAAGTTAGAATGTTAAATCTTCGCCTTTGACTCCTTTCTGTGTGGGAGGCACATGTCTGTGCTACCACAGATGAAGGCCATTTGCAAGTCACAAAACCTCAGACTGTCATTCTGAAAAATGCTCCAACTCCTAAGAACAAATAGAATGCTTGAAAAAATAGATGCTAGAAAAAATATCCCGTTTGATTGACAGTGTAAGGCTTTATGACCTGTGGATTACTATAATAAAACATCCGTGTCTTTCAGAGGAGCATGAAGTAACAATATGTCTGGAAAGGCAGTGTTCTTCCTGTTGCTTGTACCTGGTAGGGGACCAGGGTGACAGTGATTGGCTAAAGGAGGACACCAGTGGACATCTCCAAAGGCTAACCTTGAGGTGAAAAGCTTAGTTTATGCAGGGAAGACTTAGTGATGTCCCCTCCCTGCCCATCCCCTGCCCATATTTAAGTTATGAGTGTGTACTTTAGGCAGGCACTAAATGGCATCCTAAGCACTGTCATAGGATGGGACCAGCCTTCATGGAAATGTTCATGTTTTTGCATGGCTACGATGTTGAAGGTAGCAGAGAGCTGTTCTTCTAAATGGTCTGTGTGCCAAGATTGGGTGGTTGACGGGATTGGTATCTCCATACACTGGGCTTTGGGTGGTCCTAATGGTGGTACTTCTTACATTTTTTAAAAGAGATTTATTTGTGTGTGTGTGTGTGTGTGTGTGTGTGCGCGCGCGCGCGCACATGTACTTCTGAACTCCAGAAGAGGACAATGAATCACCTGAAGTTAAGAGTTGCAGGTAGTTGTGCATAACCCACCCTGGATGCTGGATTCTGACCCACTGTGAGAATAGCAGGCACTCTTAACTGCTAAGCTATCTCTCTAGCTCCATTCATGGTGACATTCCTTGCAGCTTCATTACTGAGAGAGCATAGGTTTGTAGTAGGGCAGCAAACAAAAGTTGGGTGGCCGTGTACCTTCCGTGTAGCAGAACAGCACCTGGGTTTGAGCCTTAGTCAGTTCAGATAGTGTCGGACAGAAGGTGTGATTAGTGTCACCACCACTCTGAAGTGTGTGAGCCCGGGTGATTGCTTGTCTGTCAAATACCTGAGCACTGAAATTAGTGGGACGTCTGTGAGGCTGGAGGGAGGCTGGTCCAGCACGTGAGGGCAGCTTACGCAGGGACCTCTTTACATCTGGAGAGTCTGCTAGGCAAGGAGCCTGCACCGGTGGGGATTTGAAAGCTTCCCTGTGTGTTCCCTGTTAACCATCTGGTCCCTGCCTTGGCTCTTTTTATTCAGATAACATTACCCGTGAGTTCTTCATGGCGGACTGTGATACAGAACTGTGAGTTGAAATAAACCCTTTCCTCTCTAGGTTGCTTTCAGCCCTGGTGCTCTATCCCAGCAACAGAAACCCTTAGACAAACCCCACTGGTGAATTATAAGAAGCAAAGGATATTTATTTAAACTTGTGAAGTCTAGATATTTTTCTGGGCCCTTGTTATTCATTGATATGTAAGACACCCCCTTAAAATAAATGACACCACCGATTAAATTATTTAAGCCAGCAGTGGTGGCACATGCCTTTAATCCCAGAACTTGGGAGGCAGAGGCAGGTGGATCTCAGAGAGTTTGAGGCCAGCCTGATCTACAAAGTGAATTCCAGAACAGCCAGAACTGTGGCACGGAGAAACCTTATCTTGAAAAACCAAAAATAAATAAATAAATAAATAAATGAATAAATAAATAAATAAATAAATAAATAAATAAATAAAAGAAAAAAAAAGAAATTAAAAATTTTCCAAAGTCACAAACCTAGTACATAATCCAGTACCTCAACCTGGGGATGATGTTGCTCATCATCAGCTGGTTCTTCTCACATCAGTGAACACGGCTGAGCCAGTCCCTACAGACATGCCCACAGGGCAGCCTGTTCTAGATCATCCTTCATGGACACTCACTTCCTGGGTGATTCTAGGTGGTATCAAGTTGACCAGGAAAGCTAAACATCACCAGGAGCTTTCTTCCCGCCTTCAAGGAATTGCTTGTTGCCATGGCAATTGTTTGTCAAGTTATGGGAAAGAAAAATCTACATTTTTCTGTGGAATAAGAAAA
Source organism: Peromyscus nudipes (assembly GCA_902168325.1). Lineage (NCBI taxonomy): Eukaryota > Metazoa > Chordata > Mammalia > Rodentia > Cricetidae > Peromyscus > Peromyscus nudipes. Next base: position 15,434 of record CABHPH010155263.1, on the reverse strand, counting down.
GATTAGAAAGTAGAGAGGGGGGAAAGTAGGTCAACGGGAAAGGAAACATTTCCTCCCAGGACAGGCTACATCTTTTAACCTTTCATTTGCATGGCGTCTCTTCCCCCACTCTCTCTGTGTGTGATAGTGTTCTTTCCAGAGTTTTCTGGATGGGTTCCAGGCATAGCAGAGCTACAAATCTTTCACAAATTTGCATAGGCCTTTTATGCTCAACCCAGTCAATAAGGATCCATTGTTGCCTGTCCTTGGACAGTGGCCCGAGCTGTATATCTTTCCCTATGCACTGGGCAATTTCATCACCCCAGCCCCCTCATGGGAACCTCACCTGGCTGGCTTGCAGACAAAGCAGTGTTTTGGTGGGATACTCAGTAAATACTTGTAAACTGGGTACCCAGAATACCCACCCACATGAGGACTTGTGTAGCCCAGACTGGTTCTGTCAATGCTCTAAATGTGACTTGGGAAACAACCTGGGGGAGCCATGTCCATCCAACCCAGGGCTTTGAACTTCATCTCCTTCCTGGACTCCGTTGGATCTATGAAGCAGTACAACCAGATGAGCAGGATATTCAGTAGAATCGAACATTCTGGAAAAGTGAAAACTTGATGAAGCAGGAATAACTTTTTTGCTGCTGGAGGGGAGACCAAGTGATTGGCTGTGAGTTGGTGTGGCAGGCCTGCCTCACAGACCCTGTGGAAGGAAGGTGGGAGTACTGACGTCATTCTTCTCCTTCTGTAGAAGGAGCTCTTTGTGGGTCTGGTGGTGACCCGAGGAAATGCGACACACCGTGTGGCTTTATGAAAATGGGTTCTTGCTGAGGATTTGCGTAAGAAGCCCCCCGGACAGGTGCAGGAGCGCATGGCTGGTTTGCTGGCTCTGGATTCCTGAGATAAACGGAAGAGTGTGACTGGAGATTTTGGTGGTGGTGGTTGGATGGTTTGCAGCTGTTGAGTTCAATCTGCTCTTTTTGCCACATTAATTTTGGGGCTTCATTTCTTATCCCTTGGTTGTGAACGGCCAAAGGAGTTTTTGTGAGAGGAGGTGGTGTCTGGGATGGCTGCTCATGAGACAGTTTTCCTAGCTGGAAGTTTGCTCTTGTGCCCAAAGCTAGCTAGAGTCTCTAGATCAGGAGACCAGCTCCAGCAGTGTTTCCAGCCACCCCCACCCAGGCTCGCAGGGGAAGAGAACTCCTCAGAGTGGTGTGATATGTGGAGCATGTAGAAAAGCAGTGTGCTGGTTGCCAGGCCCCAGGTTTGCAATGTTGTTAGGTTACCAGCCTCTGCAGGCAGCCTATTTAGAACCTATTGGAGCCTTGGGAAAGGACAGAGCTGATGAAGGAAGAGAGACCATGAAGAAATAACACTGGAAGGAAGGGATTATAGGTAGTAAGTTCAAGGTCCTCTATAGATTTATTCAGATTTACAAGGCATTGATTTATTCTAGATTATCCGGGGTAGTGTTGTGAATCTTGTCCCCTACTCTTTTCATCTTTCTATATTGTCTAAAAATATGTCCAGATGTGGTTAATACAGACCCTAAATGGGATGTCAAAAATCTTGACGGTTAGGTGAACTGCCCTCTCTCTATACACAGAGAAGGATCGGACATTGAGTGACCAAGATAATGTCCTATGACTGCATTAATGTCTGTGCATATACACACATGTGTACGTTACACACACAAACACACACACACACACACACACACACACACGCATACACCTCTGTCATATATACTTTCTCTTATCATTCACATTGGAAATGATGTATATCCAGGGGCTAGAGATGGAGCTCAGCTGGTAGAGTGCTTGCCTAGTGTGCATGAGGCCTTATGTTCAATCCCCAGCATCGAAAATAAGTGTGATGGTATACACGCTTGCCCTCTTTTCACCCAGGAAAAGGAGGTAGGAGAACCAGAAGTTCAAAGCTATCCTGGGTTACATAACTAGTTTCAGGCAAGCCTGAGCCATGTAAGACCCCATCTGAAAGAAAGAGAAAAGAGAAGGAGGAAGGGAGACAGAGAGAGGTAGGTCTCATCACGACTCCTTAATTCCTGTCTACTGACCATTTCTCCAGTGACCACGTTCTGCTTGTGTCCCTCACTTAGATCTCACAGGAATGTGTTCTGCAAACCCCCTTCGCCCTCTAAGCCCTGAAGAAACTGGAACTACATTTAGGAAAGGGGATAAAAACCACCTTGGAAGCGGAACCTGCTGTACTGTGGCTGCCTTGGGCGGTTTTCTCATTACAACCTCCCATCCCCTGCTGTTAACTCTAGGATGATTCTGTGCAGATGTTGGAAAACTGTGGGTCTTCGGTTGTAGATCACACCAAGTTATTCTGTCTTTTCACTGGGAGGACTTCAGCAGTCTGCATATGGGAAAGTAGCCTGATAACTGTCCGCTCCTCAGCCAGCTCTTACTGCCAGTCCAGTTGTGAAATGTGGCAAGACCAGAGCCAGAAGTGTGATGTTGAAACACACTGCATCTAAAAATTACTTTCCGTCTTCTCTGTTGCTATTCCAAGGAAGAGGGGATGACTGGCAGGGATCAGGGGGTTCTAAGCCACAGTTGGAATTTGCCTAAACAGGATTTATGGTTTTTCTGCTAATTGCAAGACATTGCTCAAGTGATCATTTGCATTTGGGTTACAGAATTCCAGCTTGTGACTGCACTCAACCCAAGGATGATTGAAAGATGGCAGCTAGTGCTGAGGGTGTTCTTTAGGTCAGAACTCAGAGAGGACCAGAAGACCACAGTCCTGGACGTCTGCCCTCTGAGGATTAGGACTCCAGCCCAGGCAGGATTTGGATGATAGAAAGACTAAGAGAAAAAAAGAATACGTCAGGCCACATTAGACACACCGCTGTGGAGCTGGGAGCAGATGGGGGATGTCTGGGAACAACATACAAACTCTTTTAACAGGAACTTTACATAGGTTCTGAGAGAATAGGAAAAGCTCCTATCAGAAAGGGCATGTGTGTATATAACAAGAGGTTTGATTCAGTGCTTAAGAGTACTTGCTGTGCAAGCATGAGGACCTAAGTTCAAATCCCCAGCACCTATGTAAAGCTGGGTGTGGCTGCACATCCCTGTAATCCCGTATCAGTGAGGGGAACAAACAGACTCCGAACTAGCCAGCCTAGCTGAAATCGCCAGTTTCCAGTTAAGTGATAGATTCTGTCTGAAAGCAGCAAGGCAGAGAGGAAGAGAGGAAGATACCCAATGTCCTCCTCTGGTCTCCGCATGTGCATACATGGGCACACACACACACCCCTGCATACTCATTTACACATACACACTTCACAACACACACAACATGCAGACAGTACATGCACATGCAGTAAGAAATGCATTGGTCCAGTAACTGAAAAAGGCCAGTTTCTCAAGTTGTAGACATGTATTTTAGTCAATGTTCTATTGCTGTGAAGAGACACCATGACCACGACAACTCTTATAAAAGAAAGCATTTAATTGGAGCTGTCTTACAGTTTCAGAGGCTTAGTCCATTGGCATCATGGTGGGGAACAAGATACACAGGCAGAGATGATGCTGGAGAGTAGCTGAGAGTTCTACATCTGGATCCACAGGCAGCAGGGAGAGAGAGACACTGGGACTGGCTTGGGCTTTTTAAAACCCCAAAGCCCACCCCCCAGTGGCACACTTCCTCCAACAAAGCCACACCTACTCCTCTAATAAGGCCACACCTCCTAATGCCTTGAGTATTTCCACTCTCTGATGACTAAACATTCAACTGTATGACCCTGTGGGAACCATTCTTACTCAAACCACCACAACATGATTCTCTTCCCTAGGTTTTTGTATTAGTTACTTGTGATGAAGTACCTTATAACTTAGGAAAGAAGGGATTGTTTTGGCTCACAGTTCAAGGTTATAGACCATCACGGCAGTCACGTCATGGTGACAGGATTGTGAGCACCTAGTCAGACCATATCTTTAGCCAGGAAGCCGAGAGCGATGAATACTGCCAGTGCCCAGCCTACTTTCTCTTTTTATTCAGATCAGGAACCTGGCCCATGGAACTGTGTGACCCTTTCTTAGGGTGGGTCTTCCACCTCCATTAACCTGCTGTAGAAACACCCTCACAGATATGTGCAGAGGGTTGTTTCCATGGTGGTGTTAAATCTTGTTACATTGGCAATCTGGATTAGGCAGTCCTCTTCCCTTATGTCCATAGAAAGGTGGTTGGTTAGAAGTAGTCGGGGCTCCACACTGCTTGCTCACATCCACAGTCATCTAGCAAAAGACCTGAGCTTTGTTCTGGAAAGCACACCATAGTGGCCACGGGGATGACACATGCTTAGAACCGTGTCGACATTCTAATCTGTTCATCTTGCTAGTGGCCACAAGGGGATGGGCTGGTAGCAGCGGTGAGCCACCTCTGTATCTTACTCTTTCGGTTTTATTTCTGTTCACAGAATACTCTTAACACATAGCAGCTTGTTGGAGAAAGGGTTTACTTTAGCTCAGGATTCTGGGTTACAGTCCATCGTTGCTGAGAAGTAACTGTGGCGGGAGCATGAGACAACTGGTCATATCATATCCACAGTCAAGAGCAAAAAGTAATAAATGTGAGCATGCTTGCTTGCTTGTGCTCCTCTGGGCTCCACTACTCTTAGTTCAGGACCGTCGGCCTATGGAATGGTGCTGCCCACAGTGAGCTGAGTCTTCCCACATCAATTAACTTTATTACGACAGTTCACCACATATGTGCCTACAGGCCAGCCCAATATAGACAGGCCCTCATTGAGAATTTCTTCCTAGTGATTCTAGGCTGTGCTGATAAGCTCATTATAATACTCAGTTTGGAACTAATATCACATACTCTCTTGAAGCTGACATAAATTTATGGCTTTCTCAAAGAAAAATCTAGAACAACAGAAAGGAATGGCCAAATTATAAGCTAATTTTAATCCTAGGATAAATGATCCTTGTGGAGAGGTCATTCTGCAGACAGCCAGTTCAGCCTATTACAGTGTTGTTTAGGGCCATGAGAATAAGAACGGAATATCACCTTAACCGCGTCTGCGTGTGCCCGGAAGAACTCTTTGATAACTAGTTTTTCTCTTTTGTCGTCATTGCCTTTTTCATAGTCTTGTTGGAGCTGTGCAAGCTTAGTCAGAGCGGGATTTCTTTCCTGAGACCTGTAGAGAATCCTTCACTGATTCACATTAACAATAAATAGTGTCTGATTGCTTAAGTTTCCTAAAAGCCGTTCATTCATCCACCCACTCACCTTCCTCCCATTAACCCACTGTCTAATGACTCAGGAATTATACTGGCCACTGCAGTTGAGTCCACCTTTGCCATGGGATCCCTAAGCATGAGTGCCCAGCCTGATTGGGGGCTCTGACAATGTTTCAATAGTGTCGTTTGTTTGTTTGTTTGTTTGAGACAGGGTTACATGTAGCCCAGGCTTGTAGCAGTCAATGACCCTGAACTTGTGATTCTACTGCTTCTCTTCCTGGTACTGGGATTATATGTGTACACTATCAGACCTGGTTTTATATGATGGGGAGACTGTTTTCCTGTATGCTAGGCAGACACTGTACCAATTGAACTACATCCCCAAGACCCTAAAATTACGACTTTATGTGGTATATGTGGTATGTTATATGTTACATGTTGTGGAAGTTCAGAGAAGAGGCATTTGTCTGACTAGAGGTGCTGGTGAGTGGCAATTCCTAATTTAGGTGTATTTAAAACGGGTTATAAAGATGGGTAGGACACTAGGCAGACATTTAAAGCAGAGATTGGATGATAATGAATCAAGAATACTACAAGTCAATTCTAGGAAGGCCTAGGTGTTATTCTGAGTTATTAGAAAACTGGGAGTGCAATTTAAACTCAAATTCTTGAACCATCCACCTGTGCTCTGATCAGTATGTTGGGAATATGGTATGTGAGTTATGTTTTGGTCACAACTCCATAGCTCATGCTGATGATGATCTCATATGAGGTCTTTGGTGCCAAATTCAGGTGTGGAACTGGGAGGGTTGAGGGAAGAGGCTGCAAATGTATAATGCACAGAGGAACTGCAGGAACTGGAGAAAATGGCCAGAGAGGCTAGGAAGAATGGAGGAGGGGGGTCACAGGTCTGTGTGGCCAATAAGACCTTGCAGGAAGTAAAGACATGAACTCAGAGCATATAATCTCTAATAGAAGTAATATCATAGGGATATTTTTACTGTTGAACTAAAATAGCTTTTAAGAAAAAAAATGACTCTGAACATAATGACTTGGCTCATCTCATATAGCCAAGAATTCAGGTTCAAGCCTCAAGAGTAGCTCCTCGACAGCCTGCCTTCCAGTGGGAAATGATTTACCCCGATTATCTCAGCTCAGGGAGTTTGGAATTCTCTTGAGGAAGCTTGGAAGCTACTCTACAAATTGCTTGACTCAGTATTTTGAAAATATGATAGATTCAGACATGCATAAGTGTGACATCCTGAATCTGCACAGGGGAGCAATGGAGGGAATGCTGAGCATTTTTGCAACTAAGGAATGGGAGGGGTGGGCTTCATTTGTACCTCTGCATAGATTTTAGACAGACTTTTTTAGTTTCCCACTTCAGGAAGTGTAACCATGGGGATCTTTAACTGTTCTTGATTACTCTGAAATTTTCTTAGGAATGACCTGGGTTCTCTAGCTCAGGGACAGTATGCAATAGACAACCTTGTGTATTTTCTACTCAGTGATAATTTATATTTACTTGACAGAGAAAGGAAGAAAGAACTAGATTTTAGACTGATTCATTATATCATTGTTGGAATTACTCAGTCTCCATTATAACTCAGTGAAAGTGACTAAAGAAGTCTCTCTCTCTCTCTCTCTCTCTCTCTCTCTCTCTCTCTTTCTCTCTCTCTCTCTCTCTCTCTCTCTCTCTCTCTCTCT